>CM067371.1:129590492-129662992 GCA_034401795.1 Chaetoderma sp. LZ-2023a | reverse complement strand
TTGATGAGGCTTTCACGGTGTAGATTTCTGATACACAGTGGAATGCTGTGGCAGCTGATTTTGACCGTAATTATTGCAACTGACTAGCCACAGAATTCCACTGTGTATCAGAAACTTACATTGTGAAAGCCTCACCAGCAAAGTAAGATTTTTGTCTTGCGACGTTGGTGCGATGGAAGCATTTGTGGGCTATGATGCTTGGTACTTTCATCGGTTGTGGTTCGATTCCCTGTCAACTTCTATACAGAAATCTGACTGATAAATTTATTTCAGTATATTTTGAAAATCTTCAAAAATCTTAAAATCATTTCAATTTCTGTCAATATAGATGTAAGCTGATGAAGTACCAAATTTAGAAATCCTGCCTATCACGCATGTCCCGAGATTCCACCTCGGATAGGAGCATCAATATCACAGTATTGTATTCAGTTTTTAGCAGAACATAGCAATTCATAGTGAAGAGGGTGAGCTTTTCGATGTTTGGCACTGGCAGACCACATCAGTTATTGTCTACTTTGATATGTATTTCTGAACATTACACTATTAGCCATGTTCACACTAGAGAGTTAATCCCGAGAAATGCCATACTTCAGTATGGCATTACTTCGAATTAACTTTCTAGTGCGAACACGTCCTTAGAATGCAGATTTGAATAAATACATAATGGGTGGTTTTATAGAAGCATTTATTTCGGGTAATTTTGACTAAAATCTTATCAAAGCAGTAATGAACTAATGTGGCTTGTTTACAATTCTCTTCGAATTGTCTAGGGAACTGGGAAGTGACTGCATCTTAGTGGAAAATCGTAATATGTTAATCCGGATACTTTGTGCATACAATGTAACAAACCCAATAAATGCACTAATAAAACACAAATTCCCATCACTGATTATCAGCGTAGTATGTAATATGCAACCGAGACCAGCCATTGAGTATGCCAAGGCAATATGAGGGGAGTGTAGGAAATGAACAAATTTCAGAATATGGAGAAAGTCCAAAACCAAAATCTGAATACTGAACTATAGCATATCTAGAAAGCCCGAATTGCGAGATTCATTCCAAACGCCAACAGCTTATGACTATAAGAAGACATCAACACTTATGGTGAGAAAAGGCAGCGCATCAGACAGGCTGCGTAAGCACGTACGTATGTGTGAATGCGTGCGTGCGTGCGTGCGTGCGTGCGTGCATGCCTACCCATTCTTGATCCATCATTGCATTATTAACAGTACATACGGAGTAGAAGACTCACAAGCTGTGACGCAGTGTAATTCTGCAGTCCCACACAACACCCCTGCTTCCCACACTGTATGGGGATACTTTTTTATTTCTGTTCAAACTGATGTTTCTAAAGCATAGAACTAGCTAATGGCGTAAGACCCAAGAGATAACAGTTTAGCTGAACGTTGCTGGAAAGACACAGTATATAGTTTTAAGCACCTGGTCTTAAATCTTAAGAATCCAATCACTATTCCAATACAGGTGTTTCAGATTGGCGACACAGGACCGCTGCCTCCAACCCCTCCATGCCTCCCTTCATGCATGTCTCCCTCCCTTCCCCTTTATCCCCCTCCTCTTTCTCTCTCTCCCCCCTCTCGCCCTCTCTCTCTCTCTCTCTCTCTCTCTCTCTCTCTCTCTCTCTCTCTCTCTCTATCTCTCTCTCTCTGCGCTCTCTCTCCCCTCAGGTTCGTAACGCGCTGTGCATGGATTTCAAGTTTCAAACTCGAAGCACATGCATATAGCTTTCTATCCATAAAATCTATTCATATTTTTATTAACCAGCCATTGATTTAATTATAATCTTTCTCTTTCAGGAAAAATCAACGAGACGGACGAATTTGGGTTCTCATGGATTCGACAACAATCTGGAGTCTATGCGAACAATCTTTGTAGCAAGTGGTCCAAATTTTCGCAGGAATTATAAGTCACAATCATTTGAGCTGGTCAGTATTTATCCATTAATGTGCAAATTGCTGGGAATTCCACCAGCACCAAACAACGGCAGCCTGACCAGCGTACAGGACATGCTCCAGAATGCACCACAGTTATGCCGAGGCAATTCCGCTAGTTCATCTCGATCCTGTTGATGGATGATAGCAATAACACATATATGTACGTTATTGATATGCTTTGTAAAATTGATCAAATGCTTCAATACAATACCTAATTTTGCATTAACTAGAACACTGATTGTACACTGTTATCAAGCGATTCCATATAGTATCAATGCTGCAACCTAATAACCAATTTGGCTAGTTAGTCCACTCCACAGAACATATTCATATCACGTCATTACTAGAACACATCTGATGCTAAAATTCTGCCATCATATAAAAGACACTTTCTGTTCATATTTCCTTAGTCCAAACTCAAGTTTCAAATTGCATAAACGAAAATCTTTTAACTTTCCTTACCTAAGCACTGCAGTTGCAATCTTTCCAAGATCGTATTGCGCAACCAATCCCATTTTATGAAGCGAAGACACTTTAGTGGGAGCAAGCGTACATCTGAGAGTGTCCAGGTTTAAAAAAATTCGGGGGAAGCACGGATGTTTCCAGACCCTGGATCTCCATATCATGCCTTTTTATATCCTACAGAGCCTTGTTAATAGTGATAGTTCCCTTGACATCAAAACTTGGTTCCATCACTAAGTCTTGTTATGTTGATATTTTCCCGTCATTATAGTTCAGGTAATCGGTGCAAAATATCAACGAACTGTTCCTTTTATCATTGAAAACATGAAACTGGCACACGTCTAGACTATGCCATGCTGACGATTTTCAAATGTGGACCCATTGCAAAAATGTCCCCTGTAGACATTTTCGGAAATATCTCTGCAAATTGACATGATACGGTCAAACGTATGGCATCTCTCCCCATGTTTTCATGGTCAAGGTTTACAATGGTGCCAATGAGAACAATGTACATAAAACACTCCAATATGAAAATTAATGATGCCATTATTGAAGTGGCACCGGTCGTGTTATAACACTGTCAACACAGTAGAAAAGAACAACATGATGTGTGTTTTTGAAAATCTATTTCTAATCACTACATAACGATATCACAGGTCTTTGATACTGATAGTCACATTAGAAAGTGTACAGACTTGCAGAATGAACGACACCTTGCAAAACTAAGTGCATGTGGTGTGGTTGGCCTAAAAGCGTGATTGCACTCTATAACAAAGCTGCTGCATAGCTTGACAAAGAACAACTGGACAGCCGTGTCACGGTATATGAAGATATAACCTTTGCAGAACCTGTGCTACACATAGAACAAGTATGTGTAGACAAAGACACAGCACCAGTCTTAGAGCTAAATAAAAGATCTAAAAGAATTTGTACTCCAATCAGTGTTTCTCACGGCATCTGCAATTTGGAGGCCCCAGGGAGCACCCACTCTGAAATCTTGGTGTCACAAGCTCAAATCTAGTGGACCCAAACTGAAATCTGCGATTCTCATGCAGTTTCTCTTATCCATGCTAACGTTGGAGCGTACCATGGATTCACAACTATGAATTTTATTTATATATTATATTTCTGTGTAAAAACCTATGAAACTAATTAGTCTTTAGCAACCGTACAATTTTTGCAGGGATCACATGTATTCTCGAGTCCATAGTACAAAACTGAAGGATTGTACCCTATGGCAGTTTCTGATATGGGTGATTATACAGACGGTGGAGATATACTGTTAGCATTTAACAAGGACATAGATCTTGCACTGAGGAAATCATACGAAAGCAACTATGATGAAGAAGCGATATTTTTTACCAAAGAAGTAAGTAATATATGGCAAGACATGCTTCAGATAAAGTTCAAATTCACAGACTCATTTGAATCAGCCGGTCAGCTGAACTCTTGTCCACAATCATTGTTGGTATTGGTATGCATGATGGGGCTGACATCAAATCCCAGTCAGCTGCTATATCACAAACTGCATTCAGCACTGCTCAGCTGTTGCAATATAAGAGATGTATTCAATGGCGGCAGGAAGCATGACTTCTCAGCTCATCATGGATAGCGAAACATCCCTACCAAATATATGTAGACATCACTGCTCATGCAAAACCATGAAGACATGATATTCCAGAGTGATGACTATTACCACAGCGTTCGGTAACCGGGTATGCGGGCATCACTATCAAGATCAAACAGTTTGTCCCATAAATACCCATAACAATTTGTTCGCAACTGCAGCTATCGATAATGTAGAGCATAACCTCAGCTCCACAACTGATACAATATCGGACTGACCACAGAAGGGATTATACTGTTCTTTTAGCTCCCAAACTGTGAACTCCCAAAGTCATACACTTCAATTCACCCAGTTCAACTAAAGCATATGGATCTCACGCCAACACCACCATCCCCACCCACACCCCGCCCCCATACCATACCTCCACCCTCACAGTTTCCGGCAAGGTCAGAGGAGACGGTACCACCAACACAGAGACACTAATAGCAGAAACTAGATGGGTACAGTCAGTGAAAAGACATATACTAGATGGCGCCCCAAGTACCAACATTTTCTGGTCCACCTATCACGCTAGCCAGCTGCCCGACCATGTGTTCACCAAAGCCTTATCAGCGATACTGCCTCTGTTTCCTGATGATTCCAAATCAGTGCCAATGATACTCCATGAAATGGATGTGATATTGATGGCCATACAAATGGTCAATCCTGGTCAGGTCGTTATTATCATGCTTGATCATGCCCCTTTACTGCAAAGCCCAAACAGATACAGTGGAACTGACCTGCAAGCCCTAGAGAAGAACACTTTATCATGATTCTCGGAGGACTCCACATTGAGAAAACTGACCTATATATCATCAGTGGTTGGCTAAAAAATAATGGTTGGGTAGAAGGTCTATTCTAGGAAATTATTCATTTTCCAGGGATTTCAGACTCTTTCCTAAAAGCAGAACACATCACTCGCACCACACACATGCACGCGCGCATGCTCGCATGTGTGTGTGTGTGTGTGTGTGTGTGTGTGTGTGTGTGTGTGTGTGTGTGTGTGTGGTGTGTGTGTGTGTGTGTGTGTGTGTGTGTGTGTGTGTGTGTGTGTGTGTGTGTACACATACACAGACGCACATGCGCACGCTCGCACATACACACGCATGCACGCATATCAGGTAACTTCCAGCAGCCCCTTCATCTTGAATAAAGCTTATAATTAGTAGATTGAGGGTATAGAAATGTGTACTCAGCCTAATATTATGAAAAGTTGGAGTGAAGAGAGGATGCCAAGTTTCTGTGTAAATATTATGCATTGCATCTAGAACTTCTCGTCTTGCCCTTTCTACGGTCACTACGAGACGCTAACCGTTACCCCTACAGTCTGTCTAGCGAAGCTTAGAGAATGGTTCTTCAGCTTGGACCACACTAATTATGCACACCGGTTCCCAGTTCATGTGCAAGACATGGCCAGTCTAAATGAGACACACCCTCATATCTCTGATGAATTCTACAAAGGTAAGTTCACTGTACAGAAAAGGTGGTGAGTGGTTACAGAAATAGCAATTTATTATGCCCACGAACAAAACAACGCCGCTGTGAAGGGAGATGGCGGAGATGTTAAATTGACACAAAACCCCAGACTTTCTGTGGCGTTGTACAGTTACTGAACCAGAACTTGCTCGGGTGATCTCTGAATCTTAAGCAGCAATGGGCTCCATGCATAAGGCTGACCAAGTAATGCGTTACCATGAGGAGTCGATAAGTATACAGGTACCATTTGCTCAATAAGAGAAAGCGTTTGCCAAAGTGATGGAAGGCATGGGTAGTCCATTTACAGAGGACAGTAAAACATGCTCAAATTAGAAAGAAAAGAACTCACTGTCAAGGCTGTGGTAAATGGTCTTTGCAAGACAGGGAAGAGTGGCCAGGTTCAGTATGGTGGCAATGTTGAGGAGCGACTGCATGGTCAGAAACACATTTCCGATTCACTTAGGGAGAATAAGCGCTCACAGTTTAGTGTTTGTCAATCAACTATAAGGAGGTCCTCGAAGACACAGCTGCGGGTTAATTATTTGAAGAATGACTGCTTTGATCACGTGGATATATATTGCCTGTCAGGCACAGGATGGTCATCTAAAGGATTCCTTCAAGGTATCCGCACAATCTATATCTTTTCATGGTAATTTTTATATTGGAGAAAAGCCAGATCTTCTCAGCTCTCCCCCCACCCACACCCACATATTTCTCTCTCTCTCTCTCTCTCTCTCTCTCTCTCTCTCTCTCTCTCTCTCTCTCTCTCTCTCTCTCTAATTGTGGTCACTTAATGACAGTATTCTGGATACTGAGGTTATGATCCATGACGGAACTTCCAATGTCAATATTCTGAAACCCACTGCAGCCACCAAGACCTTTGATCATTCTACAATGAAGGTGTTCGTACCATATAACTACAGCCAGGTCCATAAGGTCAGTTGGGGAGACATTGTGAGGTAACAGCCTGAAATCACAGAGGGGACAGAAGCATTGGAGAGGGCACCTGTGTGTCAACAGTTGCTAGAAAGGCAAATAGGTCTGGCTTATTTTCATCTACCCGAAGATCTTACTGCAGGATGGTTGACCCGATAACCTTTATAATAAAGGTTATCGAGTCAACCATCCTGCAGTAAGATCTTCAGGTAGATGAAAATAAGCCAGAACTCTTTGCCTTTCTAGCAAGTGTTGCCACACAGGTTGTAACAGACTAGCGGGTAGTTACAACATATAGGCCCAGTGTTCTAAGGACCGGACCACAATACATAAGTCAGCCTTCTCTTGCAACAACGAAGACGGGGGGTGGGGGTAATTGTATGTTTCTACACACAGCTGATGGCTTGAGCCAGTGTCGACCTTATTAAAGGCTACTCTGCATACGGCGGAGACAGATGTAATCATTCTGGATGTGCCGTGTGTACCAAGATCAAAGAGTTGTGATTAGCAGTTAGGACTGAGCAGCAATTCTGACACCTACCTGCCCATGAGATTGCCACATCCTTTGGTACAGAGAGGGAAAACGCCCTTCTATTATTCCATGCATTTACCAGCTGTCATCAATTGCAGGTGGGGAGGGGGTTACATGCAAGACAGCATAATAGACTTGGAAAGATTATGACAAGGCTACCCCAGCATTTCTAGCATTGTCAGAGCCAGAGAGCAACGAGAGCATATGTCAGTAGATAGTCATGCAGTCTCGAACGCGTCACAATTCCACTGTACGATCAACACCGTCAGTCAAGAGGACGTAGATCATGCCAGTTACGAGAGGTGAATGAAGCTAGGGAGAAAAGTGGAAGAAACCCCTCACACCAAAGATATGCTGACACACCACATCAATGTGTATCAATGTGGCCACTGTTATGATAAAGTCCTAGATCTAGCGCCTAGCATATCATCATCACCTGGCGACTGGGGCTATATCAACCAGAGTTAGTGGAAACCATTATGGACGACACTTCCTTAACCAAATCAATCCCCAAGAGAACTCTCACACGGTGTCTGTAAAAGGGGTAAGCACAACTGCGACGTATAGCTCTGTATAGTTGTGGAGGAGACTGTAATAACATATGCACATAAAGTTAAGCACACTTTCTAGCACGACTGGGAATATTAATGCAGCCAAATCATCACCAATATGTCTCCAAAACTAACTTAACTAAACTGTCTCTTTTGGCTTATTTGACCATAAAATATGGTTCTTAATACTTTATTGATTGCGTTATCCGGTAAGATAATGAAAATATTTAATAAAATATTTGTTCAGTAACGGCATCATTAATTTTCATATTAGCGTGTATTAGGTCACCATTGTAAACATTGACCAGAGAAATATGGGGAAAGATGCCACAGTTATGATCGTATCATGTCAACTTGCAGGGATATTGACGGAAATTGACACGAGTTCCTTGTTCAATTAAGTGACTGAAAATTATGATGATTTGTGGGGGGAGAAATCATCATGTGCTGAGCTCAGCTTCGTTATCATTGCGTTGGGATAGCCACTTTGGGCTTCCGGGGGGGGGGGGGGGTGTTCATTTAGGATAGTTTTGTTATCGGGCATTCAACTGTGAATGTGCACTTTTATCAGACTCACTATTATGTATCATAAGTATAATTGTATAATATAATGTCACCAAGCAATAAAATATAGCATAGTAACATGTATGTATTCATTCTTGTTACACCATGGGACATTTACTTTTTAATATAATTGTATGGGAGGCGCGGTCATAAGACCTGTCTTATCACGCTCTCTCTAAGACAAAAAAAAATTAATTCTGTTAAAACCAAAATTGATTTTTTGTTAATAGTGGTTTCAAAATGACCGCCATTGTCCACAGGGGACACTTTCACAATGAGTCGACATCTGGAAATCTTCAGAAGAACAGAACCTAGTTTGCCAAGTTTCATGCTTTTACGAAGCAAGAGCCATCAGAAGAAGGCATATACACACCACACCACCCCAACTACTACCACCGCCGCCGCCACCAGCACCACTGCCGCCACCAGTCCATAGCTGTATACTACTACTACTACTACTACTACTACTACTACTACTACTACTACTACTACTACTACTACTACTACTACTACTACTACTACTACTACTACTACTACTACTACTACTACTACTACTACTACTACTACTACTACTACTACTACTACTACTACTACTACTACTACTACTACTACTACTACTACTACTACTACTACTACTACTACTACTACTACTACTACTATTACTACCACTACCACTACTACTACCAATACTACCATCACCACCACCACCACCACCACCACCACCAACAACAACAACAACAACAATCACAACCACCACCACCGCCACTACTACTACTGCTGCTGCTGCTGCTCCAGCTAATGACAATGCTAATGCTAATGTTAATGCTGCTGCTGCTGCTGCTGCTGCTGCTGCTGCTGCTGCGGCTCTACTACTACTACTACTACTACTACTACTACTACTACTACTACTACTACTACATTTTTTTTTAATCCGACGCCGACGCAGTCGGACAAACTTCGCGGAGGAACTCCTTTAAAAAGGCTTGCAAACCCCCAGAAAGAAAACTGGTGAACTAGTAAGCCTGATTAATATTATACCAAAACAAAAGATATGAGCATTAATACAATCTATAAATACATATGGCTTAAATAGTATAGATACAAAACAATAGGATGATAAAGATCCGATAGCAAAACAAAACTTAACATTTTACTATTCACCCAGGTGTAGTAGTAGACCCGTGTGGCGAGTGCAACCATCCAACAAATGAAAACTGCCCCGTCAATCAATGACAAATAAGTCAATCATTGACGCCAGTGGGCTGATTCTTTAAAGATCAGCGGGCGTAGTAGCATTTGGGTAGTATAATACATATAGTCGGCAGAAAAATTACAGAAAAATAGATGGCGCCCTTGTTTACATTTTCGATTTACTTTATTGTAAGGTTTTGTAAATTACCATTCAATCCATGTGTGGTAGTAGGCCTGTGTGGCGAGTGCAACTATTAAACAAATGAAAAAAGTGACTCGTCAATCAATGACAAATAAGTCAATCATTGACGCCAGTGGGCTGATTCTTTAAAGATCAGCGGGCGTAGTAGCATTTGGGTAGCATAACATATATAGTCAGCAGGAAAATTACAGAAAAATAGATGGAAATAGATGGTGCTCTTGTTTACATTTCTGAAGATACTTTGTTGTAAGGTTTTGTAAATTACCCAGGAACAAATAACCCTATAAAACCCTGTGCAAGTTTCTAAAATTACCCAGGACGATTTTATAATTCAATGGCAACTTACTTTATCGATTGATTATTAAATTAACCCGGTCTGTTTATTTGTTAACATGCATTATTAAACATAACAATATCAAGGTGCAGACTAAAATGAATTACAGGACACAGATTAATTAAAAGACACAGATAAATCAGCTGTAGTAATTAAATGATATAAGCTAGTGCAGGCTCATTTATTTTTACAGTTCCCAACTCTATTGAAACTACGGTTGTTTTGCACCATATGTCCTTGAATACTTTTTCTTTACCATGCTGCTTTAATCTAAAATATTCGCAAGGAATATGATTCAGCAGCAATGAACGAAATACTGCCTTTATTGCTCTATTGTGATTGCCCATAGATGGATTTTTCGTCTGTGCACATTCATGTTTCCAAATGGCCCAAACACCTATGGTTAGCATTGTTATTAAAATAGTCCTTTCAGACTGTATGATATTTACACCGCTTGATCCAAATTCTCTCAATAAGACTACATGCGTTTCTAGAACAATGGTCTTCGCTCCAAATTGTGCCAAGATTTGGCTGATTAGTCCCAAAATTGTGACGATATTGGACATTCTGCAAATAAATGCTCAATTGTTTTTTTTTCTTGTCTGTTTGACATAGGTAACACCTATCAGAAGTCGTAATATTGCACTTGTATGTCAAATGTCCCACCCATAGCCGTCGATGTAGTAATCGCCACAATAAATCACGAGCCATATTTGGTATGTATGGAGAATGTAAGATTTTCCATACATTTTTCCAACTGGATGGTTTATAAGCTTGAGTCATCCCATCTCCTAATTGCTATGGGAGGTGTTACTTGTTTTCGTCTCATAATATGGTACCATTCCTTGGATCTCATCTTGTATTTTAACATCTCATCATCAAGAACTAATGCAGGTTGTGGAGTCAAACTATTATTATTTACATTTGGAAGACGAAACCATTCAATTGGTACACCATGTTTTATTTTATTTAGCAACTACTGGACATCTATATGCCTCACATGTGTTTTTCTAGCTACTTCTTGCATTGAAATCCATCTACATGTTTGACGGTGTATCATATCAGATAAATGTTGATTGCCATATTTTGCAAAGAACGGTAGATAAAGTACTGCATTGTTATGACATATATTACTATTGCCCCACAATTGCTGTTCTAGTACTTCCTTCCAGCACGTAGGTGGAGGCATGTATCTGTCAAATATTTCTAACTCCTTAACTTGATCTTTAAACACATCTGGTATCATTTGGTTATTCGGAGGTGGCTTCTTTGAGGTAAAAACATGCTCTGCCAGAAATGGTTCTACAATTCTCTCCATGAGAGCTCGTGAAACACATGCCCACGTCTCATCTGATGTAATAAGATCATTAAAAAATTGTAACCTTAAAGAAACACATTTCACTTTAATATCAATTAAATCAAGTCCTCCTTCTAACCTAGCATTATTGAGTACACGATGGGAAACTAAATGATTCTTTTCTTCCCATATGAATGACAATATCAACTCATTAACCTCATTTTCTACATGTTTTGGCATGTGTACAACAGATGCTGTATACCATAGCCCAGATAATGCCAAGTTGTTGACAACAAAGACTCTACCAAAAATTGAAAGACGACGCCGCTTCCAATTTGCTAATATTCTCTTAAGCTTAGATACTCGTTCATTCCAATTTTGTGTTGTGTTCGGTTTCCTGCTAAAATAGATGCCTAAAATCTTAATGGTATCATTAGACCAATTGATTTCAAGTGGCTGCTCATTCCGCTCTTTCCATCGTCCCAAAAATAATCCTTTGGATTTTCCTTTATTGATTTTCAAACCAGTTGCATTTTGGAACTTTTCTAGCACGTGGTTTAAAATTGCAAAGTCATTGTTTGAACTATCAAACACAGTTGTGTCATCAGCATATTGTGACAGCTTAAGTGGTCTTTCTATGCCACGAATACATATGCCTTAAAAGTTATTATTTTGCCTCAATGCTATGCCAAGGGATTCCATCACAATAACAAATAATAATGGCGATAGGGAACACCTCTGTCTAACACCACGTTCTAAGACAATTTCTCTGGATAATTGATTGTTCACTAAATAGCTACTCTTGATATCCGTATATAAAATCTTAACCCATTTAATAAAGTTTGAGCCTAACCCAAACGATTGCAAAGAATTAAAAAGAAAACCCCATTCCACATGGTCAAATGCCTTTTCGTTGCCCAAGGCAATCACAGCTGAAGGGATGCTATCCTTCTCAACCAATTGTATAAGATCTCTTATTAACATGGTGTTGGTTAAAATTGTCCTCCTAGGTACAGCACATGTCTGCTCTGTTCCAATGATTTCTCCTAAAACACTACCTAGTTTCAATGTTAGTGCTCTGAATATTATTGTGTAGTCTACACATAGTAAAGAACTTGGTCTGTAGTTCTGAATTAGACGTCTGTCATTTCGTTTATGTATTAGCCTTACATATGCCCTAGCCATAGTTGGTGGTAAATGGCCTTTCTAAAAAGTTTCAGTGTCTAATTCTTCCTACAAGGTGCCAAAACGTTTGGTAAAATTCAACTGGAAAGCCATCACACCCCAGTGATTTTAAGGGATTTAGTTAAATCTTCTAGTGCTAAGGGGTGATCATAAAATCCACTGCCTGTGTCTGACAACATTTTGTCTATATTTGCTAACAAATCCAATTTTGCATCTTCATCAATTCCCTCTGACTTGTACAATAACTCATAGTAATTGCATACAATAGCACTCATTTCATTGTTGCTAAAGACGGTTGAACCATCCGGCATGTTTAATGAGCACATCACCTTATCTATTGCCCGTGCTTTTTCCAATGTGCAAAAATATCGGGTTTGCTTTCCCCCTTCTGCATGCATCTGGGCTCTTGCTCTAATTTTTGCATCCTCAAACTCATATTGTTCTATATCTCTTATTTTACTTTTAACTTTAACCAGTAATTCATAATAATTATCTTCACCATTATTTACTTTAGCATTAATTTTCATCAGTGATCGATAAAGTGTTTTCTTGCGTTTGCGTATTTCCCGTGCTTTTCTAATAGCATACTTTCGGGAAACAAACTTTAAATCCAGTTTTACATCGTCCCACCATTGCAATGTGCTCTTATATGATGCTTTCCTATTAATCCAATGTTGCCAACAACTCTCTATATTATTCTTATAAAATTCTTCTCCCAACAGTGTTGTGTTTAATTTCCAAATCCCAACCCCTTTTGTTACCCAATCAGCATTGGCAAAGGTTACACAAACCATGTTATGATCTGTGAATGCGACTGACTTAATATTAACATCTCTCCAGTACCCTGTCAACAAGCTATTCACAAAAATTCTGTCGAGCCTTGAACCAACTTTACCATCTGCCGAAAAACATGTAAGATCTTTACCATGAGGTTTTGATATTCTATAGGTGTCAACTAAATTTTCATTATCACATATTTCTTTTAAGAGTCTATGTGATGTATCAGTATAAGTTGACGTTGCATTCCTGTTATTTTCTTTGTCTACGACACAATTAAAGTCACCACCCATTACTAAGTTTGATATTCTATAGGTGTCAACTAAATTTTCATTATCACATATTTCTTTTAAGAGTCTATGTGATGTATCAGTATAAGTTGACGTTGCATTCCTGTTATTTTCTTTGTCTACGACACAATTAAAGTCACCACCCATTACTAAGTTTTCAGTGATGTTATCTAGTGCTGTTGTAGACATCTCATTAAAAAAATTACGACGTAGTTGATGAGATGCAGGTGCATATATACACAGCAACATGAAACGTGTGTGTTGTATATCTAGCGTGACTCTCACCCAGCGACAATTTGCACCTGATACTGAAGAGATTATATTTACATAGGCTGAACAACGAGGGAGTATAACAATTGCTACGCCTGCACTATTATCGTGAGATAACGAATGAAATATTCTGGATCCAGAAATCTTTTCTAAATTATCGTATGATTCTGACTTCTGAATTTTTGTTTCCTGTATCAAAGCAATGTCAATCTGCTCATTTGTCAGAGTCTCTAGTAAGTGACGTTGCTTTATGTCACTATTTAAGCCTCTACAATTGAGTGTGCAAATTAGCATAAAAAGTAATAAAATGATGTGTGTAACCGCCATTATTAAGCTAACTAGATTTTGTTTTTTTCGACCCTCTCTTAGACCATTTACCTATTTTGCTCGCAAACGCTGCACTACTTAGCTCAACTTTTTCCACATGCTTATATTTTAATATATCTCAATCATGACGCAGATGGCTATATTTAACCCCTTTTGCCGTCACATATGGAACTAACACCTCTCCTGCCTCTGACCTGTACATGACCATTTCATCGGGTGATTTAGAACTATGTGTTTGAATGGATATATCTGATTAGCGACTGACATATTATCGTCTTCTTTATCACTTTCCTCTATTTCTTATTCAGAACTCTCTCCATCTTTCTGTCGCTTTGTTCCACTCAATCGATCCGAGACACTAATTACTTTCTCGATATTATTTAAATCGTCTAGATTGAGTGTACTCAGTGGAAAATCAAAGTTAGATTCAGTATCTTGCGACCTGAATTTTACTTGTCCTAAATTAAAACTCTCTTCCAGAGGGTATTGATCATCATCTTCAACGTGTGTGGAATTAGCCTCTCTGACATCAGACTTGGATTGACTTGTTACTGGAGTAAGACTTAGCCCCTTATCTAGAACCTCTATTTCATTGCCTGCAACAACAGCGATTGGATTCTTATTTTTTTCACCATGCTACAATCTCAGCAACTACTGGTTCGATGACATTTTCTTTAGCAACGTGCTTCCCATTAGCATGGATTTCAGCTACAATCTCAGCAGCTACCAGTTCTATGACATTCTCTTTAGAGACAAGGGGATCAGATGTACAGCGCTTAGAGCATGCAATCGCATGGAGTTCAGCGCAATATAAATGCACTATCTATCTATCTATCTAACTTGCTCTGCACTTTTATCAGCACCCTTTTTGACATATTTGTTCTGCGGGCATCGCCACTTAAAATGATCAGATGATCCGCAAACTAGACATTTGTTTTGTTAGGGCAATCTGTTGCAAGATGATCTGTGCTTAAGCAGATTCTACACTCTGATTTGCCCCCTGTACCATAATGACAAGATAAATCGACCATCTATCGTGACCTTACTTAGGAGAGGATGTTCTATCTTTTCGAACCAAATTCTTCTGATGCCATTTTCTAAGGTTCGATCAAATGGACAGGTCTCGTGTTCTACTTTGTCCACTTTGCCATACTTGATCAATGCATTGATAACCCTTTCATCTGAGATCTCTAATGGAACCTTCATCTTGACTAATAGACGATCAGAATCTATTTCCTCCACATTACCCTTCACGACAAGGACCTCGTCGAGCAACTTTTCCTTCACACTTTCATTAACTACGGTGACATTCCATACATATTTGGAAACGTCAATGAGACCTTGAAGGACCCGTGGCCCTGCCCCAACTACATCCTTCAACCCATGATACACCTCAATTGCCGAAACACCCCAAGCCTTTGTCGTGATTTTAAGACTCAGGGTACGCTTATAGGAGGTTGCCATGGTGTTTTAATAAAAGAGGAAACCATACTAATACAATATATAAGGGGTAATACAAATATATAATACCAAGACATCAGGGAAAGAGCTAAACACTAAATAAATAGTGTCCCCTTTTGAAACCCTGACACCTACCAACAAATATACGAATAGATAGTACAGTCGTATATTTGTTAGTTTGAACCACTTTCTAAGTGGTTCACTAACACCTAACCGATCAAAGTATTTTCCTAATGCATACTAACATATTACAGTCATATATTTGTTAGTCTGTTCGAGTTGACCGGGGACAGCCAACTGACTATAAAGATTTATATAATCAAAATACTAGGCTTGCGTTTACAAATGACAAAGGAATAAAATCAACTCACTCAAGCGATCTTGCCAAAATATAATGCGCTAGCCAACGAACTATAGAAATAGCATACTGGCGCGGGAAGAAATGTATTGCATTGACCACAGTAAGAGGCGTCCTATTAAATGGCGGAATCCGCCAGCTAAGAGGAGTGCCTTTAGCAAATGGAGACACAAAATCCGCTCCAACCAAGACAAGAATTTACAAATTAAACATAAAGTTTGAAAGGAAATACTAATACGAAATATATGTAAAAAATTTATCTACAAAATCGCGCTAGATACTAGCTAATTCGGGCAGCAATTGCAGAGCTAAATAAACGCGTGCGTTCACTTCGACTACTACTACTACTACTACTACTACTACTACTACTACTACTACTACTACTACTACTACTACTACTACTACTACTACTACTACTACTACTACTTCTACTACTACTACTACTACTACTACTACTACTACTACTACTACTACTACTACTACTACTACTACTACTACTACTACTACTACTACTACTACTACTACTACTACTACTACTATTACCACCACCACCACCACTACTACTACTACTACTACTACTACTACTACTACTACTACTACTACTACTACTACTACTACTACTACTACTACTACGACGACGTCATGTATGTGCCAAAATGGTGTTTAATATTTTGACTAATTTGACTGACGATCTGACTGACCTGTTTCCAATCAAATAGGTTTCAAAATATTCAACACCTTACGTATATCATGACTATAAAATGAGACACTGTAATATCATGTTCAAATGGGTAAAATGCTATAGTTGCTTTTGATTAAGGCGCTATATATTTTACTGAGCCCCGGGGCTATAGCTCTGCTAGCCCATTCCTCAAACCGGCTCTGACAATGTATGGGTACTTCACCTTTCAGAGTATCCACCTATCATATGACGTCATAATCAACTACGCGATGTGTAGAATGACATAATAATGAATGACGTCATAAATGACGTCGATAAGTACGTCACGAACGCATATTTGAGGACGGGCTATGCGTTGTTGTACAAATTGTACGTCTTTACAATTTAATACATATTCTGTTGAATATTTTGAAACTAATTTGACTGGGCGTTGTTGCTGCCAGCAACAGCACCCAGTCAAATTAGTTACAAAATATACAACAGCTTCCCTGCATAGGTTTCAGGAAATTGATAGCTAGGGCATTCGGGGATCGATCAATCCCATCACGGTGAGGTGTGGGTGGAGCTTAGCTAGAGATGGGCGGGGCATAGCTAAAAATGGAAAGTCATTTCCTTGTCTCAATCATTGTGTACAAATTCACTGAGTAAATTGTAGCACAACTCAATCATCTTTCATGTACTTAAAACATGTATGCCGGTGTACTTGGTCTGACCGGAATGTTGTAACGGAGATAGAAAGGTGTGTATCTGAGGAGAATTAAAGCAGTCACAATGAGAATGAAGGCTGGAAAGTAATAGGTACGGTACCTTTGAAGAAAAGACTAAAGTTCGTTTCTCCTAATGGCTGGCATATCATAAGGAATTTTGCATGTACCTTTAGCTTTTTAAAAGCACAAGTTTGGGAAAATTCAGAACTGGAAGATTGGGTTCAGCCCATTACACCTTTCCTCCTATGACGTCATTGCGCCTGGATTTCACTAAATCAGCCCTCAGAGCAGAAATGCTTGCTGTTAACGCAGTCAACAAGCAGCTGGCCCGCATTCAGTTACTATTGTGCTAAAATACACCACAGTTTAAACTGTTTCTATGATAAACTAAAATCACTATATTAGTTAAGTCATACATCACTGGAAAGCGCATTCAATTGCCTAAACATCACTGCATCATTTTTATATTTTTGTAAAATTTTCACTGAGTTATTTGCGTATGTAAATCAACTGGACAATAGGCGCTATTTTAAATTAACAATTAACTGTATTAAATTTTAAAAACGGTAAAAATAAATACAGAAATGAATAGAAAATTGCCTTAGCTTTCGAATGATGTATAACTTTAATAATATTATGAAATTCGTTCTTCATATAAAATACGCATATTGCGTTGTAATTTGATTCCAATAGTAAAGTAATGCTATCGCGTTTACCAGCCAGAAGTGGTATGCTCAATGTATTCTGGGAAGGTATTACCCAAAATACGCTAATGTGGGAAATGTCTATTAAGTTTATAAATGGCCAGTAAGAAAATTAATTTAAAAAACGCTGGAGAATCAATGAAAAATGTCTGCACCATTGATAATAGGACGCAACTACCAAATAAATGACTCAACCAGCCTAAAGTATTCAACAGCATCTTTATTAACTAGGAAAGACATACAATTCGTACAACAACACTTAGCCCGTCACACATTATGCGTTCGTGACGTACTTAGCTACGTCATTAATGATGCCATTGGTTATGACGTCATCCTACACGTCACTTATTTTATTATGACGCCATATGATGGATGGAGAAACCGGAAATGCCCATTTGGGAGGTGATGAATCATTATTCATGATCAACCACCGGCCACCTCTGGCATGCATTTCCACAGGTCAGACTATTTATACAGATTTTGATTTAAAGTAGACACGAAGCGTTGCCATTCAGTAGAGAGTAGCCTAAAGAAAACACAAACTGTATTTTCTCTTTTAAATAAAAGGAAGCGATGCAATGTATCAATCCGTTTCATTTGTGTTGAATTTCGGTCCATTTAAATGTAATTCGAATTTCCTTGAAACCTGGTACAATCTGGCAGCACCTGGTCGGATAGAGAGGATAGTATTGCCGTTTTAAGTGTATTGACAGTCATCATGGTCAGATGCAGGGTTTGAAATCTGTAATCGTCTATGATATTCATGCATTGCATTCTTATTTAGTTAATAAGTAGTCATCGTAGTTTATAATGTCCATCCACGTTTTTATAGCAACCATTCGTCAAAGTAAAGAACATTACGAATTGAACACTGGAATTCGGAAACAAGAAATGAATGCATAAAACTGTGCGACCTGACCTCAGTTTAAAAGATTGGCCTCTACCGTACCGTATATCAGCATTTGTATAAACCGGAGAATCCCAACCGAGCGTACTTTGGGGAAAGCAGTGGGCGTGCAATAAGTATACACAGTACTCAGTAGAACATTAGGCGGGGGCCTGAGCAAAGCTCAAAGCCGGTAATAATACAAACATGGATAGGTGTAGTGCAAGTTTCAAGTTTCACATCGTGACATATGGGACACAAATATACATGATACATATTGAATGAATGAATGAATGAATGAATGAATGAATGGTTTATTTCCTTTGAACTGTACACAGTTATAGAGATACAATATATTATTATTATTATTATTATTATTATTATTATTATTATTATTATTATTATTATTAGAACTATTTTCATTATTGTTACCAATCTTATCATTATAGAAAATAATTTGACCAGAAACCGGTGTTGCCTAGGGCACCATATGTTTCAGGTCGTACTATTATTAGGCCTAGAGATTGTTATACATATATACATACAATTCGTATACTAAATTTCTATATATAAACCTGTGCAAAAGTTAAGCACCAGCAAAAACAATAGAACGTAGAAGCATGATGGTACAACTAGGCTGCCATACTTTTTGTCCCCGCGTTAGCTGACATAATTCCAAGTACGAAATGCACATGCATGCATGACTTCACGCCGCTTGATGTCCGTGTGTGGCGGGAAACAGCACACGTGTTCAGTTATGTAAAAGTCCAGTTTGAGGTGTAGAACATTACATACAGATTTAGGCGACAAGATTAGGAATTTTGTGTTCATGACCGTGGTTTATTTGTACAGAGAGAATTAGCTCTTGGTTGTGAACCGCTATGGCAAGACGAAGGTTAAGTGATCGTGTGAAATGGCAAATCATAGGCATGCATACCACTAGTATGTCATGCAGAGAGATTGGCAGACAGCTGAACATTAACCATACTGTAATCAGTCGTTTGATTGCAAAACATGGGCAAACTAACGAGGTGAAGGACAGGCCTAGATCTGGAAGACCGAAGAAGACTACTGCCCGTGATGATCGAGCCCTAGTACGCCTTGTTAGGAGATCTCCATTCACCAACAGCAGAGTGCTCAGCCAGCAATGGGAAACGCGCAATAGAGTGTCAATGTCTACCGTCAAAAGGAGACTGTATGCTGCTGGCATGAAAGCTAGGAGACCTGTCAGACGTCCTCTCCTCACTGCACACCACAAAGAGGAGCGTCTGAGGTGGTGCAACGAAAGAAGACACTGGAACATGAGATCCTGGAGACGGGTACACTGGTCCGATGAAAGTCGGTTCCTGCTTCATGCCACAGATGGTCGAACTTGTGTATGGAGGTCCAGACGCACGGCGTACGACCAACGTAACATCATGGAAGAAGTTCCATTTGGTGGAGGTTCCGTTATGATATGGGGGTGCATCTCATTTGATTGTAAGCTGGATCTGTTGACTGTACCTGGAACACTAAATGGACAAAGATATCAAGATTCCATACTGGATAGAGTTGTGGTCCCTCATTTTGTAAATCATGCACCTGGAACCCACCCTATATTCATGGATGACAACGCCCGACCACATCGTGCTAGAGCTGTGCATGAATACCTCCGCCAGAATGCCATCGAAACCCTACCATGGCCAGCAAGGAGCCCTGACATGAACCCTATTGAGCATATCTGGGACATTCTGGGAAACATGGTGAGAAGGAGGGATCCTCCTGTGCAGAACCTACAGGAATTAACAGACGCACTCCATCTTGAATGGCAACGAATACCACAATGGCGTATCAGTCGGTTGGTGACCAGCATGAGACGTCGTGTCCAGGCCGTCATCCAGGCACAAGGTGGATATACCCGGTATTAATAATGACAGTCTCAAACTCGTGCACAGATGTTAAACTTCGTTTTCAGACACCATTAATGACAATCTAGCCACGTGTGTCAACTGTACGCCAATAGTTGTCAGTTGTGTCAACGTAACCATATTCAGGCCTCGTTTTCAAGTTCAAACACAAACATACAGTGTTTCCCCACCATCATAATCAGCATTCCTCTAGTTGCATTATTACCTCTTGCACTAAGATGGATTGGTACATAAATGTTTATACTATTGCTTTCTTCATAGCACATGAATATACCCTCGCATGTGCGTAAAAATAGGGTGGTGCTTAACTTTTGCACAGGTGTATAGTATAAAAAGAATAAATTGGGCAGGTCACCAGTCAAAATAGTTTCAAATTTTCAACAGCTATTAGGTTATTAGTTTGTCAATAGCATACAATTCGCAGACTTGGGGATGACACAAGGAGAATAGACATTGAGAATCTTCGGCAGACAAATTAGTTTCAAAATATTCAACATTTATTAAATTGTAATCCCAACAATGGCACAAATTCGTACACGAAATATTAAACATTGCAAGTGTGAGCTAACATCGTCATCACAATTATTATTATTATTATTATTATTATTATTATTATTATTATTATTATTAATAATAATTAGTAATTAGGATTAACCATTTAACACCCATCAGCCAAACACAGCTTCAGCAGTGGTCTTGAGAGATGCCCAGTTACAGATAAAGAGAAGACTATTTTTGAAAGTTTACCACTGGAATGACTGGCCCGATAACCGATCCAGTCATTCCAGTGGTACATTTTCAAAAATAGTCTTCTCTTGGTCTGTAAATGGACATTTTCAAAGAGAAAATTGGAATTTTCTTGAACAAACTTGAGGGTTAAAGGGTTAAAAATAGGTTACCTATAACGGATTCAGAATAGAAAATCAGGAAATCGTTAAGATTGATAAAGAAAGATCTTAAGTAAGAACTACAGCCTGAGTGATTAGCCGGATAAAATAAAGTTATGTAATAGGTAAAGAAGATTAACAGTTATGAGAGTGCAGTCTATCAAGACGGAAGATGGTGGGTGTAAGCACAACTCAGAACCTTGTCCGAATTGATCATTTCTCGTTTCTGTTTCGTTTTGTTTCGTGTAAGAAACGAGAAGAGTAGACCTGGTGAAAGCATTGTGGGAGTTGAGAGGAAGGGTTGGGGTGGGTAAATGGGAGTAAATGACGACGATATGGAATAACCATGAATATGGTCTGTTAATTCAATTATTCGTATTGTTTAATCTATTATATTAATGGCTAACTGCTATCCGACAATGAAAGTGTTTGAAGGAGCTGTTCTTTTCTTTCCTATTCTTTTTAACCTGTTTACATCGTTTTTCTCCCCTACATATCTCTCCCCCCTCTCTCTCTCTCTCTCTCTCTCTCTCTCTCTCTCTCTCTCTCTCTCTCTCTCTCTCTCTCTCTCTCTCTCTCTCACACACACACATACGCACGCACACACACACACACACACACACACACACACACACACACACACACACACACCTCTTAATTTATTGTTTCTCTCTCACCTCGCTTTAGTGTTCTCAATCATTGGTTGCTTATAATAATTCTGTAGGGAGAGGGCAAATCTAAGTTGTAAGAACTTGTGCCCGATCCTAGTGTGCAATTGCTACAATAAAATATGTTTAAATCAAATAAAACTGATCAAACGCTGCAATACTTGCGCGCGTGCGTCCCGCTCCGTGCGTGCGACTGTGAGTGGATTGTGCACGGGTCCAGATTAAAACAAGTGAGAATAAGCATAATGGCGGCCATTGTAGCTTTATCAGAAATGTGGAAAATTCGACCAATCGAATGATCGACCGACCTAGCGACTGACTGACCAACCAACTGACCGACATATACGAGTTGTCAGTCACAACTAAAAATGGATCCGGATGGGGTAAATTTCTGGATCCCTTATTAGATCATTAGTTTCCACGATATCCATATCGTGGAAACTAATGATTTGATAAGGCACAAATGTTAGTACAAAAAATGTTGGGCGCAATGCGAAGTCAAAGTCCCCAAAATGCTGAAATTCTGAACAAATCTTAAAAATCCGTTTTTAATGTGACAAAAACGTCAGTGTATTGTTCTGCAATCTGTTATTGCGCTTGCTATTATTTGATTTTATGTAACAATGGCAGTACTGGGCGAAAGCCTAGAGCACATTGGCTCCATAGAGAATATTTTTATTCGACTGGTATTTCCTTGAAAAAGATAGAGCACGAAACAAGCCGGATCCAAAAACGCAAGTGCATGGCATGTTTCGTGAAGTAGGTCACGTGGTGAAAAATATGAGAAAGCAGGACTTAGAGTGCTGAATTCTACTATTATTTACCATTCACTATGACTGAAAACACCGCTGAACCGTGGATTTCATTTTCAAAATTGTAAAATTTAGGCGATATCGTGTTTCTGCCATTAGGGTTTTTTCACTCGACTGGTACATTTGCGTAGAGCACATTTTGGCAACTGCGCAAGTAAATTTACTCTACGGAAGAGTCCCAATCGAATACATCCATTGTTTGTCATTTATTTATGGCTGAAATAGTACAATAAGGGGATGAAAGTTCCAATGACCTTGCTGCGGTGGTGCTTACTGAACCTAGTTGGGCGTACTGCTTGCATCCCTGGCAGTGGTCTCTACCTTATCAGTGTCCAGTTCCACGTGGCGTCAGCGCATACGGTACCGTTCCAATCAGCTACATCTGTTGTTCGCACGCGCGCATGTCCTGGCCAGTTCCTGTATCAATAACTATCAACAATTTGATCTAGGCACCGGTTACTGTTTGAGTTGTTGTGATTTGTTAGTGTGTCGTTTAATCTCGGCACTGATAGCACTGACTGACAGACAGTACAAGTACGCGGGAGAGAAACACGGACAATATGATTAGTATTGGTCAGTTTTTCCCGAACAGCTGCTTGAGCGCACGTGCATTATCGGACACACATCGGACTGGTCAGCATTGCACGTGCCAGGAAATGACGGAACATAGTATCGACAGCTGGTATTGACCGTACAGAGATTGCGCTAGTCACAGAAGAGATGTGTCACATCTTTAACTTTGCAAATCTTTTGTTTTCGGATGGACACTGTCGTCACCCTGCCATGTCATTGTGGGATAGTGCGAGGCAGGTAGAACACCACGTGCGTGTACATCAATTGTGCATCCGTTAATAGAGAGAAATCAATCGTTCTTTCACAAGGAAATATATTATCATTCATTGTATACAGTGTTCGACAGGCTACACATTTATTGGCCAAAAACTTAACGCCCACTTACGGGTTACGTTCACAATGTATACAGATATTAGGCCTTGCGGCGTCGACCAACTGGCGCGCCGATATCGAATTTGATATTATGTCTGCGCCGTTGATCAACGGGTGCGCTGATTTTGATTTCGATATCGGTCCACACGCCGAGCAAATTCGATATCGGCGCGTTGCAGCGACACTAATTTTAAGTGCAGAAGAAAATGCGAGTCTTGATTGTTTAATTAACTCTTGCAAACATGAAATACAAGTGTACCAATTTCAAGTATAGCTATATAAAAATACTGTACGGTCAAATTGGTCTCCAAATATCCAGCACAGTGTTGCTTACGTTATGAATCAGTGATGATTCCAGGAATTCGTTCTGAGTAGTCAAGCAGTTCAATTCTTTCAAAATTAGATGTTCTGAGAATCCATTTCCTTCATCTAAATGGCGCAATGTTGACTGAAATAACCTGAGCAAATAAGTACATCGCCAAACTATCTCCACACGTTTTGTTTTAAATTTTCAGGGGTGGGTGGTGTGACTCCCTTGTCCAATAGAAACTCCACTGTGGTGAATAATCTGTTGTATCGAGTCTGCATTTGGGGCCGAAGCGGGACAATTCCATTGGCCTTTTCTTGTCCACTGAGAAGGGCTTTCTCGAAATATCTTTGGTCAAGGATTTTCACAGATACTAATTGTTATGAAAAGTAAATCATCTCGACCACCACCTCTCGAACGTTAAAACTTCAAAATACACATGTTTTCCCAATTACGAGAAGTCTCTTCCCAGCGGAGAAGGTGAGATCAAAAGACCAGAGTGCAAATTATTTTCAAAAATGGATTGTGTCGCGAAGAGATTAAGAGAGGAGACGATCACGCGCTGACTAGCATGCTGACGTTCTTAACCAGCAAGCCTGGTTCGTGTCTCGATGCGCGACTAACTTACCGTATTTGAAAACATGTGAAATCACCTTCCTCGCGTTCCCATGCAGGAATATAAATGAGTACTAATGTAAGCACTATATACCTCTGTTACCGGTATTTGGATGAAATAAAAGCAGCCATTCCTTGAATGACACGTAGACATGCATATCTTACTTGCCTAGTATTCTCTAGGAGAATGTTTGGAAATAATAATGCCATTTGTTCCTTGACTGGTTAACTAAGATGGACACATGGTCAAAATTTATCAACATTATTTTGATTTCTTAAAAGGCAATTGGTTTGTGTTAAAACTACGGGCAATGCGTATACTGGTGTTAGCATTGATCGTCTCTCATGGGAAAAGGTATATTATCTATTAATCAAATAATTTAGGCTACAATAGATCTTTCCAGTTAATCCATCAATCATATGGCGTCATAATCAACTACGTGACGTGTAAGGTGACGCCATAATCAATTACTTCACGAATGACATAGATAAGATCGTCACGAACGCTTAATTGATGACGGACTAAGTGTTGCTGTACGAATTGTATGTCTTTACTCTTTAACAAACATTTTGTTGAATATTTTGAAACTAATTAGTTTCAATGAATTCAACAGCTTACCCGTATGGTTTTCTGGAAATTGATAGTCAGGGAGTTCAGGGATCGATAGATCCCAACACTAGCCAATTGTGGGTAGAGCTTATGTAAAGATGGGCGGGGAAAAGCTAAAACTAGATTCCTCCATTTGGCTTTGGCTTCCTCGAGTGAATGCTAAGATCCCAAATTGTAATAGTTGACTGCAACTGAAGGATCCGGTTCTAACTTTGCTCCGCTCATTCCTAGCTAAGCTCTGCCCACTTTGTACGATCATTCCTAACTACGCTCCGACAACCTTGTTTGAATCAATTTGAATCTTGGAAATCTGAACTCTCAGAACTGAAATTTCAAGGTATACAGTCAAGCTGTTGAAAATTTTGAAACTAATTTAACTGGAGGCTGCTGTTGCACATATCAGCAACAGCTCCCAGTCAAATTAGTTTCAAAATATTCGACATTCGTTTCGATATTTTTAACTGAGTCTCCGTTATTATAACTGTTGCGAGTGCTAACAAGTGACGTAATTGATTATGACGTCAGATCCTTGAGTGACAGATCAGATCCCTCTATTCATACACTGCATGACGGGATTTCGTGACGAAGACATACGCCATTTTGATTGTGAGCTCAGCTAAAGTGTGACGTATTTAAATATAACGTCAGCTAATGGACCTTTCCAGTTTTAGCTATTGTTAGCCTAGATAAGCTCCACCCACACCTCACCCGTGTTGGGATCGATCGATCACCGAACGCCCTGATTATCAATTTCCAGAAAACTATATAGGTAAGCTGTTGACTATTTTGAAACTAACTTAACTGGCTGCGTATGACATCTTTATTAAATAGTAAAGCCATACAATTCGTACAGCAACTCTTAATCCGTTACCAATTATGCGTTCGTGACGTACTTATCTACGTTATTCATGACGCCATGATTATGACGTCATCCTAAGCGTCACGTAGTTGATTATGGGGTCATATATGATGGATGGATAAACTGGAAAGATCCATTGAGTGCGAGATCCCCATAGAGAATATTGGCGTCTAATAACGTTTATTTTTGCTTCTAGAAATCATTCGACTGTGTAGAATTTCGGAAAGTCAGAATTAGTCTTCCCCACACATTTGATCTACTTTCGTCCGTTTTCCATTAGATAATTATATGCTTATCGTTCACAAACATCATAACCGGATTTTATTAGATATTCACAGAAGCGGACCGTAGGACTATTATTGTTAGGTAGCGGTCATTAGGCTTAGAGTCCCCGTTAACATTCCAGACAACCGCCTGTGGAATTTATACCTGAGGTAAGCTAGGAATTCCACACTGTCTGAGATGAGACGAGGAAAGCAATGGCAAGGCTGCGGTGGCGCCAGTAAATAACGTAGCATGCAGTGATGAGTGGCGTGAAGTACCACTTCACTCTCTCAGCCTCTACAAATACCCGGTATCTGCTTGCTACCTGTTCACAAATACATTTATAATGCGTAAGAATGAGTTAATCCTGTCTCGGAGATCAATGCCACTTGATCGGTCCGTGGTACAGCCAAACCTGCCTAGACGGGACACACGATTTATGGGTCAACCCAATCACCTTCCAGTTTATCCATCGATCATCTGACGTCATATGACGTCATAATTAACCAAGTGACGTGTATGATGTCATTACGACATGAATGATTCGATATAGTCCGTCTTTAACGCTTAATAGTCCGACACGTTGTACGAATTGTATGTCTTTACTATTTAATAAACTTTCTGTCGAATATTTTGAAGCCA
Organism: Chaetoderma sp. LZ-2023a; assembly: GCA_034401795.1. Lineage (NCBI taxonomy): Eukaryota > Metazoa > Mollusca > Caudofoveata > Chaetodermatida > Chaetodermatidae > Chaetoderma > Chaetoderma sp. LZ-2023a. The sequence goes on along the minus strand of CM067371.1, from coordinate 129,635,726 downwards.
ATTTGACTGGGCGCTGTTGCTTCCATAGGCAGCAACAGCGGCCAGTCAAATTAGTTTCAAAATATTTAACAGCTTACTTGTATAGTTTTCTGGAAATAGTCAGGGAGTTCATAGATCGATCCTAACACGGACGAGGTGTGGGTGGAGCCTATATATAGATGGGCGGGGCATTGCTAAAACTGGAAAGGTACATTTATTGTCACACCCACCCACTCACTATAGCCACATAGCATTGCAAATAAGCGCTTTAAAGGATGAATCCGACCTGTCGATCACGTATATGATGGCATAATCTATTAGGTCACATGTTGGCTAACATCACAATCATAATTGACAGAAACTGAAGCTGGAAAATTTCATCAAGCGTACGAGTTGCATGTCCTGTTGGAAATTTTGAAACTAATTTGACTGGGCGCTGATGTTGTCAAAATATTCAACAGCTTACCTGTATAGTTGCTTTGATATTGGGATTATGTGAATTCAGTGTTGGATCGATCCCAGTACGAACAAAATGTGGGCGAAGCTTAGCTAGAATTAGGCGGGGCATAGTTAGAAATAGATCCCCTTATTGGCTACTCTCTTTAGCGATCACATTTTGATGGTCAATATTTGGCCTGTATAGACATTTTTGACAGCATTAACTTGTAAAACAGCATTGCGTATGGAATGTTAAATGAATAAGGACGAAATTGAAGATTTTGGGAAAGTAGGTGAACGTTCTGGGAACGTAAGATGGAGGTTATTAACAAAATATCACGTTTGTGGCCCGAATAGCTAGGTTGTCACTATTGTTAGGTTGCTCACATTAAATTCCATCTTCATCTGCAGTGGGTTATGTTGTGCATTTATCAAAGTCATTCCTGGTCCGGGTCTGCCCTTGCCGGCGCCATGAAGCGGCCTGTACAAAGGATCCAGGCTGATCTGAAGCGGCTATTGAACGCTCCTATCAACGCTTAACTTTGAGCGTCTTTTAGCTAACCAGACTTCAATAATATAAACCGGCACCAATTACACGAGTCCATTAATGAATACTTGTAGCGAACAAATTTATCCGATTCAATAGGATTAAGAAAAGACGCGACAAAGGAACGAGGGTTGTGCATTTTCTCGTCGAGCCAAGAGCCACGTTATAAAGTCCCGATAACAGACGCCAGAAAACTAGATGGTCCTTAGAACATCAATGCAATCGCGGGTTATATGGGAGCGTGAGCATCAATTAGTGATAACACATTGTGCAAATAGCAGCTCATCTTTTAAAATATACCAACAGAGGTTTGAATGCTGAAGCTTTGTCCACAATATACCATAACACCAGGGACCTATAATGAAGCTGAGGATGTTATTTATGTGTCAACTGATCATACATGTGAAAAATACAACCGCATCCGCGCTCATGCTGAATTGCTGGATAGAAGAACTGCTGCAATACCCCGTGTATTAACTAATGCTTTCAACGATACAACCATATTGCAACTGTTGCCGCAGCCTCACGCATATTCACCTTACAACATGCAGGTTTATGACGCCATTTGTGTGACGTCAGAGAACTCCATATCAATATAGTATATTACTGTTGTTGTTGTTGTTGTTGTTGTTGTTGTTGTTGTTGTTGTTGTTGCAGGTTCTGGTGGTGATGGTGGTGGTGGTGGTGGTGGTGGTTGTGGTGGCTGCAGCAGCTTCTACGTTACTAAATTTCGAAATAAGCACAACAATACCTCTTACATGTAATTAATTATAGAGAGCTTGTCTTTCATATGTAAATGGTTAATATCTACCAGCATATACCCAGAATGCATTTATGCGGACAAATGACCCGTGCAAGGTTACTAGATAGCATGAGCCATCACTCTATAGGGGTAAAACCCTTAAATAGCTAAGCTCCCGGTTAACATATAATCGTCGGAAAATGGTCATAGACGTGAAGTTATTAAATTCGTTGGCAGAACTTCCACTATGTTGTTCCCGCACCACATATCCTTGGATTTCTCCAAACTCGTTTCTTTCGTAGCCCTATGCAATTAACCTTTCCAGAGTGCCCACCCATCATATGACGTCATCATGAACTACGTGATGTGTACAATGATATCATAGTGAATGACGTCATGAATGACGTCGATAAGTACGTCACGAATTTGAAGACGGTCTATGCGTTGTTGTACAAATTGTTTGCTTTTACTATTTAATAAATATCCTGTTGAATATTTTGAAATTAATTTGACTGGGCGCTGTTGCTGCCATAGGCAGCAACATCACACAGTCAAATTAGTTACAAAATAGTCAACCGCTTCCCTGTATAGTTTTCAGGAAATTGATAGCTAGAACATTTGGGGATCGATCAATCAATTTAGAATGCCTACCAAGTACCAACAATAGAAAAACGGCGTCGATTTCGACTTGCTAACGGGTGTTTCAGTTTACATGGTCGGTGTGTCCAGTTTGCTAACGTATCCCTTTCTCGACTAAAGTAAATGCCTATAAGTTTGATAAAGTCATTTTACCACTTTATGTCCATAATATTATCACACCTGTTGATCCAATGACCAAGAAATAAGCAGAAAGATATATCTCTATTGACTTCTAGGCCAGAAGCGTTTTTAAACATGTTTAGTATTTTATCTAAGCTACAGAACTCGCTGTCATGGACAACGAACAATGTGGTATCGTCTGAATACTGGGATACCGTTAATGGTCTCAAAATACCATGTATGTATATCCATTTAAACGTAGGGTCTTCCTTCAGTGTTGACCTCAGTCATTCCATTGCTATGACAAATAACAGGGGGTGACAGAGAATGTTTATAAAGAAACCCCCATTCTAGGCAGTCTAATGCCTTTTCATTGTCCAGTCCAATAACTGCTGCTGGGATACTGCCTTTTTCAACCGAGCTAATTCACCTTTCCAGAGTACCCACCCATCATATGACGTCATAATGAGCTGCGCGAGGTGTAGAATGACATCATAATCAATGACGTCATGATCGATGTCGATAAGTACGTCACGAACGAATATTTGAAGACGGTCTATGCGTTGTTGTACAAATTGTTTGCTTTTACTATTTAATAAATATTCTGTTGAATATTTTGAAACTAATTTGACTGGGCGCTGTTGCTGCCATAGGCATAGAAAGGCATTAGTTAAAACACTTCTCTCCGGGATACCACAAGTTGTGTTAGGATCAATTTCTTGATCTAATACTCTACGTAATCGCAATGATAATGTTCGTGATATGATCTTATAATCGATACAAAGTAGAGATATAGGTCTGTGGTTTTACAAATAATCCATGTCCCGATTTTTGTACAGAATGCGTACATATGCTTAGGACATAGATGGGGGAAGGTGTCCGTTTTCAAATATATCATTAACGACTTGGTGGAAATGAACCTAACACATGCCAAAATATATGATAGAATTCCACCGTTAGTCCATCACAGCCAGGAGACTTTCCAGACTTAATTCCTTGCAATGAGTCTGTTATTCACTAAAGGCGCTATGGCTGTCACAACTTTCACAGCCAGAATCTGACAGTGTTTGCTCATATTTCTTGACATGCTTGAAGTTGCAACCTCATCACTGCCTTCTGATACATATAAGGAATCATAGAAAGTATATGTCCATCATTTCCTCATTTGAATTAACAATCAAACCATCCTTTGTTTTATATGCTTGATGAGTTTTTCAATGCACCTTGCTGTTGCTAAATTGCAGAAGAATTTTTTATGTTTTTCACCTTCTGCATGAATTTTGGCTCGTGGTCTCACTTTGGCTCCCTCCACCATATATAGATCTAATTCATCAAATATCATGCTTTATTTTGGTTAGCAGATCATTGGAGCCTTGATCGCCGTCGTTACTTTACAAGATATCATAAATACAATTTGTCCAATGCTTTTCTACGTTTCCGCCTATTCTGTGCTTTTTTAAGAGCAAACGTTCTGGAAATATGAGCTAACAGAGATTTACTTTCCTCCCACCACAGGGTTAAATTTTCTTATGAAACTTTCATTTGAAGCCAATACTGTCGAAAACTTTGAACACGATGATTATAGTTAGTATCGTACAGTAGTGAATTATTAAATTACTAGAAGTCACTTCCTTATTTTATCCAGCTAGCATTATCTAAAGTAACACACACCATATTGTGATCAGAAGATGCTACAGGAAATACGCTCGTTTGGCTAAGAATATCCTTAAGTGATTGTTGTAAGTAAATCCGATCTACTCTTGATGCTTTGCGACCATCAGACAAAAGGTACAAGTAAATTGCATATCGCGAGGATTCGTCGCGCGGTAGATGTCAAATAAATGTTATCTGTCACAAATGTGCTTTAGTTCAAAGTGTGATGTATCATTATATACAGATTGTGGTTTTCAGTTAGCAATTATCCTAATATCACATTTTCGGATTCATTGTTTCGAATGATGGTAGAGATATCATGGGAAAAATATATGACGTGGACCATGTGAAACTGGCGCATAAACACACATTATATTCAAAGCATAGTCAAGGATAGCAACCATTACTTTGACCCAACGCCCACTTGTGTCTGATGACGATGCCAACACGTTAACAGATTTAGGACAGTGTGGAAGAAATAGGAATATCAACGCCCGCACTGTTATCGCTTACTAATGTGTAAAACAACTGGCTTTTAAAAACTGCTTAAATGACTCAAAGACTTCGTGCTCTTTAATCATCGTTTCCTGATCGACCTTTTTGCTTTCAAGCTCTTCCAACAAACATGTCTGTTTTAGTTCAGTATTTAGGCAATTTATTGTGCAAATGAACATAAATGGTTGAGTAGTATACAGGACTGCCATTGTTAGTTTAACTGGATTTATGTTTCTTACTAGGCCTGCTTCGGGTTTTTTTGTGCCAATTTACCCAACTTACTATTAAAATTGTGATTTTTCAAATCGACTACTTCTAAATGTTTGTATTTAGAAATAGCGGAATCACACCTTAGATGTCCATTATAGTGCACTCCTTTTGCTGTTACATAAGGCACCGATAAGTGTTTGTGAGTCTGTACAGAATAGTCTGTCCCAGCAGTAGACATGTTGTCATCTTCAATATCATTTTCCTCGACATCAGATTCTGAACTAGACAATTCTTCCTTTTGACGCTTAAGTATAGCACACACACACACACACCCACCCACCCACCCACCCACCCACCCACCCACCCACCCACCCACACACACACACACACACACACACACACACACACACACACACACACACACACACACACACACACACACACACACACACACACACACACACACACACACACACACACACACACACACACACACACACACACACACACAGGAGGCTTAATACCAATGTCCATAATCTGAGTTGATGGAAAAGGACTTATTACTACTACTACTACTACTACTACTACTACTACTACTACTACTACTACTACTACTACTACTACTACTACTACTACTACTACTACTACTACTACTACTACTACTACTACTACTACTACTGCTACTACTACCACCGCCACCGCCACCGCCACCGCCACCGCCACCGCCACCGCCACCACCACCACCGCCACCGCCACCGCTACAGCAACTACTACAAGTCGTTCTTCTTCTTCCTGTTTATTGTCCTCAGCCAGAGTCCTTACCTCTCGCAGGATCTTCTTGCTTCTCAGCGTACACATTTCCGCCTCTTTCAGATAGGTACGTAGCACGTTTAGCAGGTTTGTGCAGTTGTGTCGTCGGCGGGCTTTGTAAGTTCTGGCTCCAAGTACATCGGTCCCTTAGGGTCTCTGTGCAGGTGTGCCTAGTGGCATTTGCTGTGGGACCGTTCACTGACTGTGGGACCGTGTGTACACTATTACAGAGCTGATCTATACTAGTGTTGCCTGATGATGAAAGTGTTGAGCGACTCACAACATGGAGAACTGGAATGTGGAGAATGTTTAATTATACCTATATTATATATGTAGAACGAGGAGACGCAACTCCACGAAATAACGTGTTTATAATGAGTAGAATAGGATTAATAATAATAATAATAATAATAATAAGAAGAAGAAGAAGAAGAAGAAGAAGAAGAAGAAGAAAGAAGAAGAAGAAGAAGAAGAAGAAGAAGAAGACTTTTCATGTACTTTATTTTGGATTCATAAAAAAACGCTTTAATTTAATACATCACTTATAAATTATTTTTAAAAACACGTCATAGACAATATAAATATATTCCTGAATCAGTCTGAGTAACATTTAAATAAACATTGTATTTATGAAGAATAACAAATATGTCAATATATCACAGATCTACGTCAATTTTGTAAAAACAACAATCCAATCCGTATAAAAAAAATCAATGGGAATCAGACATCAAAATCATCAGTCATTAGTCATTAAAATGTAAAATGATGAAAGTGGACAAAATAATACTGAAAGGTATAACTAAATACCATTAAATGTTAAAATACCGTCTTCAGTACTACAGACGAAGTGGTCAATTGCCCAAAAATCGTTAAAGTTTTCTAGTGACCCATTCTGCTGGTGGTATTTAAATTCAATCGTCACACGAGGTCGCATTCGAGAAATACATTCTCGAAGGGCGTCCGTCTGACCATTGCCATCCATTAGACGCTGTCGCGTTACATAGGTAGCCATTTTAGCGTTTGCCATGATCCAATATGCATATACGATGTTTAATTTTACATGCAGATTTAAACGAACAATGTGGGCATGGAAAGCCTTTGACATAATTCTCAGGCTTAAATTCATCAGCCAGTGTTAAAAATAGAACTGCTCGTCTAACAGCACACAAAAGTGGTTGGAGACGTGAACATGTTATAAAAAGATGTGCTAAATCTTCACGATCGCCACAGTAAATACATTTATCATTAATACAATATCCGGCCTTATACAGAAAAACACCAGTGTTGAGTGCCCCATGGAAAACCTTCCATGACAAATCTCCTTCGTAGTATGTACACGGATATTCATAAAAACAGAGACAATTATCTGTAAAATCAATATTTAGAGAAAGTAGATCTCTCCATATGTTACTTTTGGTATTATGTGAAATCGTTGAGTAACATTTTAATAAAGACATCTTGTACAGTTCCTTCTTGCAAAGAGATAAGCAATCGTCGAGACCTGTTGTCAATTTTAAGGAGTAAGTCTTCAAGTGCAATTTGGTTATCATTTACCAAAATATCAGCTAGAATGGCAGCATTCGCACTTATAAAATCTTCGTAGCAAAAAGCAAATCCAGTGGAGATATTCTTAATCAAAGGATTTAGAAACAGTGGTTCATTTAAAACATCGATTTTACAGTTTGGATGCGATGTTCTCATAACATTGAAGAAAACCCAAGAATTGAGCACACTCTTATAAAAGATAGGGATATTACGAATCATCTTTACATCCAATTGAATAGAGAAAATCTGATAATCGTAATTTAGTTTATGTATCTGTTTGAGAAAGTAGCTGCTAAAGCTGAAACACGGATGAAAAGCGAAATAGTTCATAAAGGATTGTGCATACTGAATACGGAATGTCCGTATCCGAGATTCTAAATGCACGAATCCTTGCCCACCTTTGTCTAAAGCCAGAAACAGTAACTCTTTGGGAAGCCAGTGCTTTGCAGACCAGATGAAGTTAATTAACAGTTTTTTAATAGCATTAAAAATATTACCAGGGACGTCGAGGAAGAAGAAGAAGAAGAAGAAGAAGAAGAAGAAGAGGAAGAGGAAGAAGAAGAAGAAATGACGAACGCATAAGACATGAAGTGGAAAATGAATACCCTGCAATGGAACAATAGAATTGTGAATTTGTGTTACAAGCAGACTAACGAGCGTCAGCTGCTAACCATGCATGTATACAGAGTTGAGCCGGTATTAATTTGTAGAAGAATCTGAAAGGATTTTACGCAACCATCACTCTGCACGTATGCAATGCATGGTTTTGTACTTGTCAGTGGTCTATGGACCGAACAGCAATGGTGTATTCAGGTTTGCACACCTCTGAAGTCTCTTCATTATCTCAATCTTCCTGTAACATTCTAGGTGGTTGGATAAATATGCGCAGCATGCGTGCTGTTCGCGGTTTTAGCCAATCATCAATTTACCGATTCTTCTTAATAATTACTCGGTTAGGCAACGACAGCCGTATCGCCAGGGAACGTGCAAAAGACACACGAATGAAACATGGTGAAAAATGTCATCTCTACGGCGCTTTCCTGCTGGCGTTTTTACTTGTAAGAAAAACTTCGTTGTTCATCATCGTGTTCGCTTTAGAAATACATGGGTTTTAATAAACCAAATCTGGTCGGTAAAACACGCGTTTAGATCGTTAATTTGAACATCGCGTGCCGCCTTACCGCCATTTGCAAAGTCACCGGAACTAATTATCTCACGTGAATACCACTAAATCCGCCTCCCCAGGCAAAAGATCGCACATGACTGACTAACAGATAGCTATGGTGTTAAATAATAAATCTAACGAGCTCAGTGCGCTTTTTATTTTGTCTTCCATGTGATTTCTTTTATTTAAAAAACCTTCATTCTATAATGCGTCATTTACATTCTACCCTTTCTATAATGGCCACCTTCCTTAAGAATTGTATGTCTTATGCAACATTGCCGCTACGAAATACGTCTCTTATGCCAGCTAACGTCGGCAGTCAAACCTTACCATTACGGACAATGGACTGTTCCATTTTTAGCCATGCCCCGCCCATCACTAGCTAAGCTCCACCCACACCTCGTCGTGTTGGGATTGATCGATCCCCCAAATGCCCTAGCTATCAATTTCCTGAAAACCATACAGGGAAGCTGTTGAATATTTTGTAACTAATTTGACTGGGTGCTGTTGCTGCCTATGGCAGCAACAGCGCCCATTCAAATTAGTTTCAAAATATTCAACTGAATATTTATTAAATAATAAAAGCAAACAATTTGTACAACAACGCATAGACCGTCTTCAAATATTCGTTCGTGACGTACTTATCGACGTCATTAATGACGTCATTCATTATGATGTCATTGTACAAATCACGCAGTTCATAATGACGTCATATGATGGGTGGGTACTCTGGAAAGGTGAACTCTTTTGGGGCCACAAGACGGTGGCTATTTGAGACCACGACGACGATGACGAAAACGACCATAGCGACGACAACAACCAATCAATCTCTCACTGTGAATATATTGAAGTTTTAATTTATTCACTCGTGTTATATTAGGCACAGGTGAGTATCCCACTAGCGCTGTATTATTTTACCGTGTATAACAAACGACATTTCATAAGAGTTAAATGGTACGGGCGGAGAGGCACTTATTTTCACCTTTTTCTACGACGACTGAATGTGTTTCGGCCCTACAAGCTTTTGTTTCCAAGGTATGATTGCAGAACGGATAAGTGTGATGTAGATAATACTCACACTATCAGAGAGTATTCACTACTGAGCTCCCGGTACACGGGCCTGTTATTTTTGTATTTTTGAACGAATTTTTCCGAATTTCATTGGTTAATGAACCTTTACAGTTTATCCATCCATCACATGACATCATAATCAACTACGCGACGTGTAGCGTGATGCCATCATCGATTACAACATGAATAACTCAATTTAGTCCGTCTTTAACGCTTAAAGGGATATTCCACTGGGAAGTTTTGTGTATCCGGCGTAAAGTACTAATTCTCCGCATTAATTTGAGACCAAGAGCACAATTTTATGCCAACAAATAAAAAAGATATCCACAATTTAAATGGCTAACGTAACCAGTAGATAGAGACGCCATTTTGGCCAAGCGGCTGACGTCACCGACGCACCTACTCTCTTTACGGGATCTAGGATAGCTGTAACCAGGGGAGGTAAATCTTGTAGCTCATGTTGCAGTATTTACTTCTGGATAATTAGCGTACTAGCTAAACAACTGACACCTTGCCAGTATTTGGAGGAAATTAAAATGCAATTAGTGTTCCGATGATCACGCCAGCAATTGCAGCGCTAAATTGTAAACAAATTGGCATATTCTATTTAAAAAACATTAAAGATCTAGGCTATGCCACGAGCATGTTTGCAATCAACCAGTTACAACAAATTCGTAAAAAATACGTTAGTGAAAGTAATTTCTTTGAAAGCTGTTGCTGCATATTGCAATTTCTGCTTCCAGTCAAATTCCAGTTTCAAAATATTCAACAGGCGGTAAGTATTGATCAACATTTTAAGATTGGAATCAACTATTTAACTCTTTCAAGGCCAGAAAAGCAAAAAGTGTCAAATTTACCCGGAATGTTGTGCGAAAGTAATTTGTTTGGTAGCTACTGCAACATAATTCCAGCTTTACCAGGCAAATTTAATTCAGAATCTTCAACACTCTGCGTGGTTATTTAAAATTGAGAGTAAACGTTGTAAATGATTAATAGCGCTGGAAGCATTAAAGTAATAATTGCTGTACCATTTCCATGATGGTTTCTATTACAGCAAGCCCATGCTTGATATGCGGACATGTTGCGATTTAAGCATTTCATGCCAGAACTGGCCTCTGCAATCGTCAAGTTGGGTTTGTCTGTTTGCAGGCCAAGAGAAGACTATTTTTTTGAAAATTAACCACTAGAATGACTGCCTCAGTAACGGAACCAGCCATTCCAGTAGTCAATTTTCAAAAATAGTCTTCGCTTGATCGGCGAATGGACATTCAATAAGGAAATTTTCTGATTTTCCTGACAGAATTTGGGTTAATTAATATTCGGACTTCATGACGCGAAATAAGCAGATAAATCTAAAGCGCTGCCGATATTTTGCTGGTGTGTAGCTGACGTCATAATCTCGCAGTTTCTCGCTCTCGTTGTGAGAACATGGATGCGCCCAAAGAGCCGCATTTCAACCGTTTTGGGCATATTCATTTTATTATTTCTCGGCAATGGAACAGTATATTTTATATTTTCTTGCAGCAATTATTTGCGATAATAGTATATTTTTAGTTGACTTATTCCCGATTTTCACTGGAATTTCCCTTTAATAGACTGACACGTTGTACGAATTGTATGGCTTTGCTATTTAATATACATGCTGTTGAATATTTTGAAACTAATTTGACTGGGCATTGTTGCTGCCATAGCAACAGCACCCAGTCAAATTAGTTTCAAAAATATTCAACAGCTTATCTGTATAGTTTTCTGGAAATTGATGGTCGGAGAGTTCAGAGATCGATCTATCCCAACAGGAGCGTGGGGTGGGTGGAGCCTAGCTAGAGATGGGCGTGGCATAGCTAAAACTGGAAGGGACATTATTGCCAGCCGAAATATGTGTCCAATGGGCAATAACCTCGCGAATTTTCTCTTCTAGAAAGAGTATCATCGTGTACCCGAGTACATCCATGCCATCCATAGAATCGGCTGTATCTAATATAAAAATTAATAATCAGCGTATTTCTGAAGTATCTCTCCAGGCTGTATAACCGACATTCTTAACACAGTATAGCATAAATATTATTCTAGCTAGCAATTGAGATAGTATTCATCATAGCTTTATGTAAACGGATATTAATACGTCTATAGCTTGTTCTGAACTGATCAAGTTATCTTTAACCATATCCGAACCGAAGCATAGAATCTTCAACTACACAGCAACAATACAGGTAAGCTTTTAAATAATTTGATTCTAATTCTATGGAATGATAAATTGCTGCGTTCGGGAGCTGAATGGGAAACAGCAACAGTTGGCAGGCAAATTAGTTTCAAAATTTCCCGCTTAAAATATATCTTATATTGTAACGATATTACCGTATCAGGTAATTGGACTAGAAAGGGTCAAGCATTTATTAATAGTGCAGAGAATTAATATATAACATGAAAATGACTCACTTGACGAAAAAGTGCATTTCTTCCAAAGATTTCCTTTTGTATATATGTACCCTGGCTTCACTTTATCCCACGGCCACGCATGAACTGATTTTTATATAGATATTACACTTTTTTCATTTATACCTAAAGAATAACCATTAAAGCGATGCTTGCAGGAAAAGCCTCTCCTGACCAAACGACAAACAAGATATTTAAATATGGATAAGTTATTATTTTATATTCACCAATCAAATTATTCAAAAAAATTGGGCAATCTGAGAATCCGGAAACGCATGGTTTCGTTACCCAAATGCACAAAAAGAGCGCAAATCAGAAGCCGCATACCGGTTGGTTGTCTGCTGGTGTGGTAGATTATTGGAGAGCGGATAGAACGCGTACGCATCTTGGTACACGACATCCAGCTATCTTCATATACTTGGGTTGTGGAAGGAATGCCCCACTACAAACGGTTTACCATGTTCAGAATGCTGTGACCGGTTGCTCCATGTTTGGATCGTTTTGTATGTATGATTACTGTATTCTCTGCAATCTGTCCTTATTCGCTTTTGCCCACTGTGTCTTTCTTGTCCTCAGCCGAAATCCTTAGCTTCCTCCGGTCCATCCTTGATTTGAGTGTACCGAGTCCTGCTTTCTTGAGGTCACCTCGTAGCACGTACGCTTAGGAGATTTGTACCGGGATTATATTACAGAGTTAGTTATCAAGCTAAGCCCTTCCGGTAGCTTTGGTTAGGATTGACATAAACTCTCCGACTTGGATTATTAAACCCATTAGGATTGATAGTTGCTAGATGGCATCCGGTAACCGGCTAAGCGAGCTGGGTTTTGGGTTTAAAAAAAATTTCTATTTAGTTTTATTGGATATTCACGCATACATTAGTGAAAGCAAAATGGACCATTCCATTTTAGCCATACCCCGCCTGTCTCTAGCTAAGCTCCACTCACCTCACTATTGAATATTTTGGAACTAATTTGACGGGGCGCTGTTGCTGCCCATGGCAGCAACAGCGTTCAGTCAAATTTGTTTCAAAATATTCAACAGGAAGTTTATTAAATGGTAGAGACATACAATTCATACAACGTATCGGATTATAAAGAGTTAAAGATGGGCCAAATAGAATCATTTATGACCTGATGATTATAACGTTTTCCTACACGCCGTTTAGCTTTTATGATGTCAAATGATAGCTGGATACTCTGGAAAGGTGAATTAACTGATGAAGTCGGGTACTGGACCTAGAGTAGTTCCTGATCTTAGGAAGCGAGTAAGGGAGGGATGGAGGGAAGGGGGGGAGGGAGGGAGGGACGGACGGACGGACGGAGGGAGGGAGGGAGAGAGAGAGAGAGAGAGAGGGGGGGCTATCAACCCACATCAATACTGGTTGATCAGTAGCACACGAGATTGTCTGAATGGTGGTTCGATACTTACGGCTGCCAGGTCTTCTGTTTTGTGTTATTATTGATCCGTGCATGCAGGCAGTCTTGGACTTGGAGAAAGTGAGAGACACTCTACCAAAATGTTATTCGGGTAATATTTATGATGCATCGTAGACATTCTCCAGTAGTAATGTGGATTGCTTTTGCTTGCCTAACATGATTGCTCACATAGTTTCTTGGCAACCCGGATCTGATTTGATGAGCTTCTCTAAAGTCAAGCAGCTGTATCATACAGGATCAGTTGGAATAGGTTTACGGTCGACAGCAGGCCAGGGTTATGCAACAAAGTCAAGGTCAACGTAATTTTTGTCCTCTCCGTGCAGAAATATGAAGAATTCTGGAGTTAATTGATAAATTTAAATGATGTTAGACTCATTTGAAATACGTTTTAGCTCGATAGGAGGTCAAGGTCATAGACCAACGTCAAAGCAATTTTAGCCTTTCGGTACAGAAATCTGAGAACCTCTGGAAAGAATTGATCAATTTGCATGATATCAGACTTTATTGTTCGGTTTTCAAACATGCCTGTTCATTTGGATTAGGTTTCAGTTTGATACGAGGTCAAGGTCACGCAGCATAGTCAATATTTTCTTTTAACATGGCCATTTTGAATAGATTTCAAGTCGATTGGCCGTCTTTGAAGTCACGCCGTCAGATCAAAAGATAGGTCAACATATGCTGAACATTATATAATATCAATTTAGAACAAATTCGTCATGTTGCAATTGAAATTATTGCATAATAGAATACAAAAGTAAAAACATCAGGTAACACATGCATAATCCCAGTTTCAATGAAAATCTGAATACAGATAAGCAAATACAGGTAATAACCAACCGTAATGCAAACAGTGCTGTAGTCCGAGAACTGCAGTGCATATGCCAAGCAACCTATCCGGTTCTGCAGGACACCACAATGAATTTACTCATACACAGACAGCACATTTAATAAGATTAAATGTAAGTTGGAATATAATTTTTAAGGGGTAGATTATTGAAACGTACATATACATGGCTTCCATCATGGACCATGTCACTGGAAATACTTAGCAAGTAGTTATTTTCCTGCAACAATCATACATCTTCGTCTTCATCTTCCATCATCATGCATAGACAGGAAGGTTGCTGCACTATTGTGGCATTTGCAGAGCATAGCACTATTGTGGCATTTGCAGAGCACAGTACAGGGTTGTTTTTTTGGCATGAGCAGTGACCATTGTAAGGCGTCTGGCAACCATATTTGATCAGTTCCAAGACAGCGACTGATACAGGTTGTACAGGCACCCGGATGAGACATACTCTTGCCCGACTATCATCCATCCATTCTCTTCTAGGGGTAGTATGTAGGAGTTCCGTGTTGTATAGCTTTTGTCCCTCATAGCCATAAAGTTTGTACGTATAGAATATGGGGCAATAGTGTTGCTCTCATCGGAGGAAGTTTCTCGCCCGCTGGTTTCTAGACCTAAGCAGTTCCCAGCACAAAGGTAGGATGGTTGGTCGACCCTCCCCCCCCCCCAACTGCATGCATACTGAGCGCCCGAAAACTTCGGGCAGCTCACCATCCACCAGTTGAGTGTTTGTGACGACCCCATCACCATGAAGTTGGAAGCCAGAGACGATGGGTTGACCCTCAGCGTGGAGTTACGGCATAGATGGCATCGATCACATGCAGCAGAATCATGATGTCTGCCTTCTCATGATAAAGCGTGGACTTATAGTGTGGTTGATTGATATGATCCGTGGTGCCTTTCGCGACCGCCACCTTCTTCTTCGACCCTTTGTATGCCTCCAGTACTGCAGCACCAAATGTGTTGGAGAGGATCGCCTCGCCTTTGTCTTGGAGGCAGAATTTCTTTATGGGTAACCTTAGCGATGGTAATTTTGTCATGGTTCACATCTCATCTCCCTGTGTTTGCCTGCCCATCGTGCTTTGCTTCAAATATTGAGCAATATCATAGCGGTAAAATATGATGTGCCCCTCATCGTACGATTTCAGCATCCTTGTAATACTTTTAGCAAATGCTTCCTTGAAGTCGAGGATCTTTTTCATACATTGATTAACAGTCATAGTGGCAATAATGATAACACAGTCATGGGGTTCAACGGACTCATCGATGAGAGTCTTGAGAAGGCCATCGTGTGCAAAATCTGGTAATGTCCGTTTCACACACTGAATGGGCTTGGCCTCTTTAACGGCATGTATGATAGATGCTTTGTTTGTTGCCATGAGGAGTGATCCATCAGAGGTAACCATTGACCTTGGTTTGACAGACATCTCGTAATCGCCAATCGTTGCAACCAAGCATGACTGTTGGATGACGAGAAAGCGAGCAAGGAGCTGTCTCTTTCCTCGGAGCTTTATTACATTGTCTCCTACCCTCACGATAGTTGTCTACATCCATGTATTGAAGGTCTAGGGCTTCATCTTCTTCATTGTCTCCCATACAGACATGGGTGGGATAGGTACAAGCCATTCCTGAACAAACTTTCGATAGCCATCCAGTTCCTTCTCATCTCGGCTGAGTATGTTTTCCTTGGAAACATCCAGCATCAGCACTAGTGACACTAGGCTCTTTAGTTGTGTCCGCGCGATGAAGGGGTTACATTTGCAGTGGAACTGGATGAAACCCCTCAGCTTCAGCACATGCCTCGTTCAGTGAATGACGATATCACCAGACAACTGATAATGCTCACATGACTGGTGTGTGGGCGGTGGCGGGGTGGTGGGGTGGTGTGTGGGGTGATCCACACATGCAATCACTGACGATAGAGGTGATATGGGGCAATGTATTGATAACACGGTCTAGTGAGACTTCGTATTGCATAATACCCATAACATGACTAACCCATTTCAACTACTTGATCTTCTGTTCAAGAGCCTGATCTGCAAACAGTGTAGTAAAGGGCAAGTCAGACTTTTTTACACTGCAATTGCTCTTCTTTAGTGCCTTCCATGTTTCCATGTTGTTCAGTCACCGTTTTCACTCCCTCCCATATCCTGGTGTGGACCCCGACGGCATACACTGGTGATGTGCCCTAGGCACGGGACTTGTTTCATTTCATGTAGCTAGTCAAGAATGACACCAGCAACCATGCCAGTACTCACAGGTTCTACCTGATCAGGAGACATTTGCCCCACCACTGCATCAATCTTCTAGACGAAACAGGCAAGCACATTTACGAGATAATATTCACCCCCTATTTTGAACGCCTTTCTTGTGTAGATCCCACGAATTGCAGCTGCTAGTAAATGTCGGTCTCAACAGCAATTATATCTAGTCCACTTCCCTCCTGATATTTTCCGCGTCCATACAGGGCAGCAAACCATGTAGGTTATTATCTCCCCTGCTCTGAGAGCACAGCGAGCGTTCCTAACTGCCTGCTGGATGTTGAGAGCTAATTCATATAAGTCAAAGATGAGTATGATGATCGCATGCCATTCTGGATGGACCACACCAGCCGCTATCTCTTGCCTGGGGTGAGGACGCTATACAATGTTGTATACTGTGTTGGGGATGTCTTGAAGAGTGGTGCAATTACTTCATTAATGGTGCGACTTACACGTATGAACTACATGAGCGATTTTGTAGCAGCCCGTGCGGGAATGAAATCAGTTTTCTTTAGCTTCTCTTTCTTTCTCTATTTGGTACATGCAGAATTGTTTTTTAGATGTGATGTCAGCAGATGCATGAGCGTTACTGCTTGGAGCAAGGTCATGGTCAGGAATCGGTGCCATCACAACCTCCCCACTACCTGTGGCAAGATCATGAGCAGGGATGGGTGCCATGATAACATCTTCACTGCTTGAAATAAAAGATGGTCAGGAATTGGTGGCATGACAATATCAACTAATTCACTGCTTGATGGGGTGACATCATTAATGTAGTTTGCAACATGGTTGGCTAGTGCCCATGTCTCGTCATAGAGGAGGGCAGCCCGATGGCCAACTGTGTATGAAGTGAAATTGATGTATTTTGAAGAGGCGTGGATGGCGGCTTGTCAGAGATGTCAAGAGGTGGGTTAATGGGCTTTGCACTCTTGTCCTGCTCCTCATGGTTCACCACGGTAAGAGAGTCGTGTAGAGCGCAATGTCCATATGGAGTGTCATCCAGAAAGACAATGGTATCCACAGCGAAAGAACTGGGATGCCTTTCTTGATGAAGTCCGGAAGACACAACCCACCTGTATCTGTCATGCGGAGTACCACTGCATGCTCAATTCCCTTGGTAATGTCCAGGACATATTCGTACCCTGTACCAAGATACAAACTCGATAGCACATGTACTAGATTTTTATCACGAACTCGCTGGTGAATGGTCAAGGGCAAGCCAACAAAGAGCGATGTCTCTATATGGTGGACAAACCCTTTATCGTCTTTGGACCTGTGATTAACCTGCCTGTCAGTGTAAGCGTTTTGAACCATGAATTGACAACCAACTTCAACACATTTTAACTTCTCTATCCCGTTTCCCTCCAACATTATCAGCAGAGGTGAATAAGAAAGCGATGGTTGAACCGTTCCACCAGAGAACTTTGACCCATACATATGCTTCAAAAGTTCAGCAGCAACAACTTCCAGTCAAATTAGTTTCAAAATATTGAACGGGGTGAGCATTACATAATAAAGACGTTGATGCATTGGCGCTTACATGACATCACACACTATAGCTTGAGGGGACAAAATGGTGGCGGTCACTGTTCAACATTTACTCGATATTACAAAGTAGATAATTGTGATACAGATCAGGGAATGTGACAGGATATGAATGATATGGAATATTTAAACCATATTCTATCGGTGCAATACAACATTTGAGATGAGATTAGCATCCGTTTAATATCTCTGTTCGTCTTTTCCGAGTCATATTCAGGCATGGTGGACGGCCAATGTACTAACAACTAGGTTGATTATGCACATGGGATGCGGTTTGAGTATTAAGTGTGGTGGTTAATAGCACTGGCAAATGGGCATGCCCGAGCTCGCATCCAGAAACCATACACCACTCACACAAATATACGTGAGCAGTCTAGTGTATAGATTCTCACCCCGAACCCAGGGACACCCATGAATCAGTACCACCAATCCCCCCACACCATGAGTCAGGGCGTGAAGCTAAGGTTGCTCCCCTGTGGAGGCCTGCTACGGCTAGTTCCATAGTATACAAGTAGTATTATACAATAGTAACCATTATGGATGGGCAAAAGGAAAGGCATCAGGATGCTTCAAGAGAGATGGCAGATCAGGTATGCAACTAGGTCGATTCCTGTACTGTGTCCACTACGAGAAGACGTTGCCGTATACAACACCGCCCCCCCCCCCCAATATGATTATTCTTCAGATTTGTCAAATTCGATAAAATATGACATAGTAAGCCAAAGATCTGAAGTCCGAAGTCTGATGTCTGATGTCTGAAGTCTGAAGTCAAATCTGAAGAGTCGGACAAGATCAATCTGAATGCGTGTTTCAAATATGCCATCGTCATTTCATCATTTCCCTACAGCTCTGTTCTAATGGTTATATAGATAACCAGCAATGGAGAGATCGCTCAAGTAACGTTGTAACGTCGCCGACGTTGTAATCAAAATGCGTCACTTGTTAGCTAACATCACAATCAAATGGCGTAGGTCTGACGCGAAAGTGAAAAAGGTCAAACAGCAACAGCCCGGATGTACGTCTTAGGTGAGATTACACTTTAATCCCCTCTTGTGTCAACAGCGCATCAAAGCGATCAAAATTATACTTATATCAATTAACCCTTTAATGGTTAAGATTTTTCAACAAAATAAAAATTTTTACAATAAGATTTACAAAAATAACTTAGTTGTCGTGCAAATAGACATTACTCAAGGCCACTACAGGTGCTGTTTTTGGCCGGCTTGACCATGACAATGGTCAAGAAAATCCAGCTTTTTTCTTGGCTAGTGTCTATTTGCCGGCTGAGAGAAGACTATTTTTGAAAATTTACCACTGGAGTGATTGGCTCGGTTACCGAGCCAGTCATTCCAGTGGTAAATTGTCAAAAGTCATATTCTCATGAATAAAAATAAATTGGCATTCTTCAAGACCACTACATTGTCCGTTTTTGGCGGTCTTGACGATTACAGAGTTAAGTTAAGACAAGAGGGGTTAATAATCATTCTATTGAATATATTGAAACAATAAGTGACTGGAAACTGGTCCCGGTCCACTTTTGGTATAGTTGTTATCGCATTCATAAAGATCACTCCTCAATGGACCTTTCCATTTTAGCTATGCCCCGCCCATCTTTATCTAGGCCCGACCCACACATCACACGTATTGGGATCGATCGATCGATCTCTGAACTCCGTGACAATCAATTTCCAGAAAACTCTACAGGTAGGCTGTTGAATATTTTGAAACTAATTTGACTGGGTGTTGCTTATGGCAGCAACAGCGCCCAGTAAAATTAGTTTCAAAAATATTCAAAAGCATGTTTATTAAATAGTAGAGATATACAATTCTTACAACGTGTCGGACTACTAAGGGTTAAAGACGGCCTAATAGAATCATTTATGACTTAACGATTATGACGTCATCCTACACGCCGCTTATCTGATTATGACGTCATATGACGTCATTACTCTGGAAAGGTCCACATCTCTCTCTCTCTCTCTCTCTCTCTCTCTCTCTCTCACACATTGTCTAGACAGTATTATCTCTGTCTGCCTGGCCGTCCGCCTACCAGTCCGTCCGTCCGTCCTCTAGGCGACTGTCAGTCTGTTTAGCCGTTCGTTCGTCCGTCCCTCCGTCTGTCAGTCTGTCTGGATCCCTCCCTCCCTCCCTCCCTCCCTCCCTCCCACCTTACCCCCTCCCTCGCTCAGTCGCTCTCATCAGTTTGTTTTTTCTTTGTTCTTTATTTACGTTTATTAATATGCTGACATGCTAATGAACCTGTAAGGAGACAGCTAATCTAGAACCTGTTTCCAATTTAATTGTACCGTGACCGCAATACAATAAAACATGTTTAGAAACAGGGTGATATTGTCGGCAGGTTGAAAATAAAGGATGTAACAAAACATTCAGTCAAATTATCCTTTAGCCAATCTCAATCAATACTATTTGGACATATTGCATATAACCAATATTGTTTTCAGGGTGAACATAGAAAGCAATGGGTTACACGCTATTAATCAATATTGAAATATCCTTGTTTGTTTGCTACTATAATCAGAAGGCCTTGCTACATTGATAATTATGTCTATGAATGGCGTTTTATTCATTTGCCACCAGACGTTGCTACTTGTCACTTGTTCCCGTGAGACACATCAAATGAAACAATCCAATCCGATCTAGTAGCGCGCGCTACACGTCTGTGACGTCTGCATCTAGCGGTTACTCTTGTCGTCTGCTCTAAGTGCGCGCGACTTATTGTTATCGCCTTCTTCCGTTTCGTGCCCAACGGAAACACGTGCGAGACTAGGCCTTAATCATTACACATTTTATACACCCATTTCAGTCAATAAACTCGCAAATAATGGTCAATGCAATCATATTGATTCAGGCGGCAACAATTTTCAGTGAAATGACCACTTCCTAAATAGATATGACAGAGCTCGTGGCATATTTATATCGATAACAGAATGCAAAAGTGGAATCGTTTAAGAATAATTTTATTTATCTTATGACAGACCATCGGATATAAGTTTGCTTCATTATGTCCAAACGAAGCACATTTTTATGCGGACTAGTGTCAAAGATGAAAACGAGTTAGTCTTAATGGATACAATCTTTGAATCCCGTTATCATTAATACCTCACTAACACTTGTAATCAATTTTCGTGACTAGCGAACCTGATTCATGAGTGAATTGGGTTGCGCTGCCTTCGTGCCATCTTTTTTTACCTTACAGTGTTATTTCCGTTTGACATTTTTTCTCTTCTTGCACAATTTATTCCTCTCCTAAATTTTCCTCGTTCACTCCCTAGAGATTTCAACGGGCGTGTGATGGCGAACCATCAAATCGCCATCAAAGCGTTCGCGTGAAAAATCTGGTGGTTATGGATCAGGGAACTATTGAGCGCTCCATCTCTCTCCGCCATTCCGCGAGCATTCTCTCTGATCCAGCCAATGTAAATACATTGTTGCTGTGCACAAATACAGTCATATCAATTAGATTCGTGATTTAATGCTTTTTGGCCTCAAACACCCGGCAGCGACCGGAGCGTTTCGGAGCATCTATTGGCAAACACCGACAGCAATTAGATGAACGGGTTTGTATTCAGACACAAACTCGGCATATGGTGTTCTTGTAGAGACCGGGTAGTACTCTTACAGCATATGAGGAGTATTGGGACTTTGTGCCATTCTAAACAGGTCATTTATATGGTAATTTACCGGCACATTAATAATAATAATAATAATAATAATAATAATAATAATAAAAATAATAATAATAATAATAATAATAATAATAATAATAATAATAATAATAATAATAATAATTTATATATTATTATTTATTATCCCCACGTTTTAAAAAAAACCGTCGGGGATATTGTAATCGCCTCCGTCCGTCTGTCCGTCCGTCCGCCTGTCCATCTTGTTGTCCGTCCGTCCGTTACGCTATCTCCTCCCAAACCACTAGGTGGAATTCAATCAAATTTGGTATGAGGGTTACCCATATGATTCTGCTTTGCAAGACGGTAATTAGATTTGGCTCCACCACCAGGGGGCGTGGCAGGGGTCAAAATGTCAAATCAGTTGTAATGCAACTCCTCTGAAATCGTTAGACGGAACTCGACTAAATTTGATATCTGACTAATCTGAGCTACCCATATGATTGCGGAGTGCAAGAGGCCGTTTAGATTTGGCTCCGACCCAGGGTGTGGGGGAGGGGGTCAAAAGGTCAAATTTTAACCTGCGGAAATTGATTGTAAATCATCTCCTCCAAATCCGTTGGACAGAATTCAACCAAATTTGGTCTATGGATTACCCATATCAATGCGGAGTACATGAGCACAGTTACATTTGGCCCCGTCCCCAGGGGTGGGTGAGGGGTGGGGGTCAAGAGGTAAAAAATTGATTGTAATGCCACTACTCTGACACTGTTTGGACGGAATTCAAACAAATTTAGTATGTCAGTTACCCATATCATTGTGGAGTATATGAGCACATTTACATTTGGCCACGCCCCCCCCCCCACCCCCAGGGGGTGGGGGTGGGGTCAAAAGGTCCTGAAATTGATTGTAATGCAACTCCTCTGAAATCGTTATACGGAACCAAATTTGATATCTCAGTTACTCCCATGATTGCGGAGTGCAAGAAGCCATTTAGATTTGGTTCCGCCCCCAGGGGGCGGGAGAGGGGTCAAAGGGTCAAATTTTAACCTGCAGAAATTGGTTGTAACGCATCTTCTCCGAAACCATTGGAGGAAATTCAACCAAATTTGGTATGTGAGTTACCCATATCAATGTGAAGTGGATGAACCCATGGGTGTCAAAGTGTTATGAAATTGATTGTAATGCAAGTCCTCTGACACTGTTGGACAGAATTCAACCTTGGGAAAAATTTGGTATGTGAGTTACCCATATGATCACGGAGTGCAAAATGACATTTACATTTGGCTCCGCCCCCGGTGGTGGGTTGTGGGGTGTGTCAAAAGTTCAAAGCGGCGAGCGTGGGGATTTGCGCTGACGCGTCATCGACCGATCAATCTAATTATTATTATTATTATTATTATTATTATTATTATTATTATTATTATTATTATTATTATTATTATTAAATTAGTTTCAAAATACTCAACAGAATGTTTATTAAATAGTAAAGACATATAATTCGTACAACAATACTTAGACCATCTTCAATTAAGTGTTCATGACGTACTTATCTACGTCAATCATGACGTCAATGATAATGACGTCATTCTACACGTCACGTTATGACGTCATATCATGGATGGGTAAACTGGAAAGTTCCATTGGCATTATATGCTAAAAATATGCTTAAACCAAACTGATTTCTATCTACGCATATATGACGTCACACTGTATCCGTTAAAGTTTCAAGTTTCTGGTTTCTTTATTACTCCCAGGTCGCACAGTGACATATGGGGAAAATTATATATTACATACATAGTAGGCGGTGTGCTTAATTTGTATATTGACAATTCATTATTATTATTATTATTATTATTATTATTATTATTATTATTATTATTATTATCGTCATCGTCGTGATCGTCAATTAATCAGTTCCTTATTTGTTTGTCCACGTTTATCGGTCCGTGCTTGTGCGGCGGTTTCATCCACGTTGGAAATAGGTAGTAATCACTCTAATAAGGCGGCAGATTTTTGATGTCAACTTTGCATTATTGGTCGAGAAGGGCTTATGGCATTTGAAGAAGTTAGGGCTTATATAATAATATGAAGGTAGTGATTCTTGCCGGGTTTGTTTGGAAAATCTACAGATAAAGATTTAATGGAACTCGTCCCCTATGTCATCTTTTACGCAAATGGTGCATTTCTTCTCTTCTCTTGGGGTTCCATCCCACCTGCCTTTCTCTATTGGGAGGTAGCGGGTGCCTGTTCGGAATCGTGTGAATATTATCCTCCTACTGTCCCCGAGTCTTAAAAGATATTTTCCATTTCCCAATTAGGGTTGAAACTATCATAAATTCTTAAAAGATATTTTCCATTTCCCAATTAGGGTTGAAACTATCATAGATTTTACCCTTCCAAGTTATACCCTTATCTGTGTGCCATATCTATATGAATTGATCTTCTAGTGATTTTGTAATCGTTGTCTGTATTTGAGTGGGTACGTTGGTTGTTTGATTTGTCCAAATGTAGCTGTGTCCTGTATTATTCAAAAATAGCTTTGATGCAATTTAGCCACCTATATTGTGTTCCGTTTTGATGGTAGTCAGTTAGCGGGTACCTGTACAATGTAAGTGCTAATTTGGCTTCTTTACCTGTTTTTTATGACCACATTTATAGGTATTTCCCCATGTTCCACATATAGCATATATTTTGGGGTAGTGCGTTTAACATTTAGAACATGTCTAAGGAAGCTTAAATTTACTGTTTCTAGGATAGTGCACTTTTCAATCCCAATAACTTCACCCGCATAGAGTAGTATTGGCTCTATCATATGATGGTACAGCTTTAATTGGCAATCAATTGGTAGGTCTAGTTGTCTAGCCTTTCTTTTTAGTACAAACATAGCCTTGCTAGCCTGTTCAGCGACGTGCTTTTCAGCCAAAAGCATCCGCCCATTGTAAGAGAAGTATATTCCTAAGTATTTATAGTTATGTACAATGTCTATCTCTTTCATATTCATATAGAACTTTAGCTTCCTACTGTATGCTTTGGTGGTTCCAAACACGACGACGTTAGTTTTATCTGCATTGACTTTTAGCTTCCAGAGGGTGCAGTATTTTTCAAAAGCGTCTAGTGCCTGTTGTAAATCGGCTGCGCTCTCGGCTAGTATAACTGTATCGTCTGCATAGAGCAGGATAAGTAGTTTAAATAGGGTGATAAATTCGTCATCTGTATCTGTTAGTTCTATTTGATTACAGTTTTGCTCATGTAGACAGGTTTCTAGGGCGTTTAGATATATTGCGAATAATATCGGCGACAGGATTTCGCCCTGGCGAACACCCCGTGTACAGGTGAGTGGATCAGAGAATTCATTAAATAACTTAATAATTGAGTTAATGTTATTATATATGCTTTGAATTACCTTGTATATCTTTCCATTGATACTATGGTGTAGAAGCTTTATCCATAGGCCGTTCCGCCATATCGAGTCAAATGCCTTTTCAACGTCGACGAAACAGCAAAATATACATTTCCGTTTTGTTTTAAATAGTTCAATAATCGTAGAGAGTGTGAAAATATGGTCTATTGTAGAGTATCCCTTTTTGAAGCCGGCTTGATTTTCTGATAATATGTTGTTATTCTCTAGAGATTTATATATTCGGTTGTTTATTATCGAGGTGAAGAGTTTTCCAAGGCAGCTAAGTAGGCTTATTGGCATATAGTTTTTGCTTCCTTGGGATCGCCTTTTCTTTTATATATCGGTATAATACTACCTTCAGTCCACCTTTTTGGCACAGTTGCAGAATCTTATACGAGATAAATAAACTTTTATAGATATTGACCATAACGTGTTCTGTTGCCTTTATATACTCATTAATTATTCTATCTGTCCCAGCAGACTTATTATTCATGAGGAGCTTAATACATTTCGAAACTTCTTCGAACGTTATTGTTGAGTTTACCTGGTGGTTTTCGACAGGTGTGTCGGTAGGAATATGCTCTATTTTTAACCCGATATCACCACCTTTTCATTTAGGGATATGGAAAATGCGTGAATGCTACCTATATCTACTGTGCATGGCTCGGTTGGAGCTTTTTCCTTGATTAATTTCCAGTAGTCTCCTGGCTTGCCCTTGCTCATTGCACGAATCTCTTGTTGTCGGTTTTGTTTATACTGCGTTATTGATCTTTTGATTATAGTCTTATATGTTTTACTAGCAGTTACCATTTGTTGTCTAGTTATATCCGTCCTATTAAGTTTAAATTCTATTCTAGCTGTATGATATTTAGTTCCAGATATGCAGAAGAATGGCAGCGGCCAGTGGCTAACACTAATTTGATGTTCAAGTAGAAATTATTGTTTTATTAAAACAAAGGAACGCATCTGGAAATGATTGCTATGCAATCTATGTGCCACAATCCGCCAGTACAGCACCGCATTTGAGATGAGATTGTATCGCATTAGCTGTCTGCCCGCTGACTTTCCGCAGACGACATTTCCATGGAATTTAGCTCCGGGCTGCTGAATATTTTGAAAACAATTTGACAAAAAGTTGTTGGTGACTAAGTCACTAACAACTTCCAGTCAAATTGGTTTCAAAATATTCATCCGATCCATAGTTATTGTCCATTGAGATTATTGTCTGGTGGCTTGCAGACTGCTAGTTGTTAACAAGTTATGTGGAGATCCTTACATAATTGCTGTGTTGAATTAAACATTTACACATGATTATTCTCTTTCATCCTGTTCTATTGACAAATGGACACCAATGCACGAATGCACGTGTAATAATGGGTATAATGATAACGATGAATGCATCACGTGATCGTATCTGTCGGAGGTTACTGCTGAATTGTCTGTTCCCTTATCGAATTCGTATTTGTATTAACAACAACAACAACAACAACAACAACAACAACAACAACAACAACAACAACAACAACAACAACAACAATAATAATAATAATAATAATAATAATACAACAACTTTCACAAATACTGTTCTAAAAATGAATACCAGTTCTTAGTGTGTCAGTTCTTGTATAGTTTGACTTTCGTGTGAAGCAGGTATAGCGTTTCTCTGACGATACTACGTAGTAATCTATGAGTGCAGGCTAGATTAGCCTTTCGTCTGAACGCTTGTGTCACGTGTCCTAACATGTGGCAATCGCTCTATCTTACATAGTCAGCAACAATAACATAAAAAGGATCAGCACACCAAAGGTGTATTACTCTTTTCAACGAAATTCACTAATTATCGTGTTAATTGGCATCCGGAATCCGTGAATTTAAACTCCGCTTAATAACCACCGCCGAGGTCTGTGCACTTTCCGGAATCGGCGCCCCGGGCTAGGCTGATGCCCGGAGGACACGGAGGCTTCTTTCATACAGTGACGAGGCATTTGTAACACCTACGATAAACAGATCTGATATAGAATTTGTCAATTGCTCTGCATGCGACTGATGCGCCTGTAGGCAACCTATATGTTTTATTAAACAAAATGGCACGCTATCTCCTGTCTAATCTATCTAGATCATTAAATTACTGTTTTGTGGCAGTGAATTTGCTAAAGACCAATCATAAACTCTAACTGATGATAAGGTTTAATGGTGGTTCAATTTTCAAATGGGGATTAAATATATCGATTATTTGCTAACACGTAAGGGTCGCGTGTTGCATTTGTATTGTCCCCCCCTTCTGTCGTCAATTCTATAATTCTACAAAAGACATCCCTTCCTTTATGTAGTCCAACATCAACTCTTTGATCTGCTCAATTCAAGTATCTCAAGGATAAAATGTTTGATATTTTGAAGGTAGTTTGACTGGAGGCTCCTGCTACCATATGCAACAATAAGCCTTCAGTCAAATTACTTTAAAAATATTAAAATACCATTTTCGCGTTGTGAAGAACACTTGGCATGAAGTCTTGAAGTATGTGTGTGTGACAGTGCCCTTAGCGCCGCATGGTGAGCAGAGAAAACCTCGCGTTACACGTACTTATCAAGGACACGCGCCCATTTGCTTTGAAAGTCCAGAATAAACAAGCGTTATTATTATGTATGGAATTCTTAAAGAGGAAAAACTTCAAGAGAGAACATCTTAATGGTGCTATATAATGTCTTTATGGTGGTCCTTTGTGAAACAACATCATTTCAAATGAAGTCCACGACGTATAAGCACTGGTATACGCCGCGCCTACTTCCTAGGTAGGAATACTAATTAAAGCTTGGCTTCTTAGTTAGTCAGCCTGCCAGTGATTACTCTAGATCAGATGATGCGTGGATGTTTGACAGGGAAATATCAACGGTAAGATTCATAGCAGAGACTCTGACAGTGATAAACGGGAGTCGGAAGTATATAAGAAGTTCACCATACGTGCCTTGTTATAAGAATGTTCGCCATACCTGCCTTGTTATAAGAATGTTCACCATACCTGCCTTGTTATAAGAATGTTCACCATACCTGTCTTGCTATAAAAATGTTCACCATAACTGCCTTGTTATAAGAATGTTCACCATACCTGCCTTGTTATAAGAATGTTCACCATACCCGTCTTGTTATAAGAATGTTCACCATACCTGCTTTGTTATAAGAATGTTCACCATACCTGCCTTGTTATAAGAATGTTCACCATACTTGGCTTGTTATAAGAATGTTCACCATACCTGCCTTATTATAAGAATGTTCACCATACCCGTCTTGTTATAAGAATGTTCACCATACGTACTTTGTCATAGGAATGTTCACCATACCTGTCTTGTTATAAGAAGAATGTTCACCATACCTGCCTTGTTATAAGAATGTTCACCATACCTGCTTTGTTATAATGATGTTCACCATACATGTCTTGTTATAAGAATGTTCGCCATACCTGCCTTGTTATAAGAATTTCACCATACCTACTTTGTTATAAGAATGTTCACCATACCTGCTTTGTTATAAGGATGTTCCCCACACCTGTCTTGTTATAAGATGTTCACCATATCTGCCTTGTTATAAGAATGTTCACCATACCTGTCTTGTTATAAGGATGTTCACTATACCTGTCTTGTTATAAGAATGTTCACAATACCTGCGTTGTTATAAGGATGTTCACCATACCTGTCTCTATAAGAATGTGCACCATACCTGCCTTGTTGCTGCCTGGTTGTTCTTGCGATTGTTGGTGTTATTGTCGCCGTCGCCGCCGCCGCCGCCGTCGTCGTCGTCGTTGCTGTAATTGTAGTAGTATATGGCAGGTTTTCATAGCATAGCATATAAAGATAATGAATGATTCGAAAGCATATGTACAAATCTGACAGAGATCAATTACATCCAGGCCTACGATATAAATAGTTAGTGCTGGTAATGAGTGCGATGAATGTTGCTGCTGCCGTTGCCTTTGCCGTTTTCACTGCTGCTGCTGCTGCCTCTGGGGCGAGCGGTCGGTCGGTCGTGTCAGTGTGCGTGCGTGCGTGCGTGCGTGCGTGCGTGCGTGCGTGCGTGCGTGCGTGCGTGCGTGCGTGCGTGCGTGCGTGCGTGCGTGCGTGCGTGCGTGCGTGCGTGCGTGTGTCTTAGTGGATGGGTAGGTGGGTGGGTGGGTGGGTGGATCGGTCTCTCATCCTTGTCCTTGTTGATGTATACAGATATCCATTGTCGTCGTTGTTGTCATCGTCGTTGTTGTCAATATTTGGCGGTGGGTTGGGTGGGTGGGTAGAGGTGTTGGGGGTGCGGGGTGTGGGTGTAGGGCCGGGGTTGGGGGTGGTGATCGGGTGGTGGGCAGGGTGGGTGGGGTGGGGAAGGTGACTACTGTCCTACCTCGCCTGGAATTGATATGTGATAATGTGCACGAAAGAACATAGTTTTCTTAGGAGCCTTACATTTTGTTGTTGAAAGTAGTTTAGATAATTTAAAGCACGACCTTACATTTAATACATGCAACAACTAACGCACCCACGCCGTGCGTATTACTGCTGCATGCGCCCTCTCGCTACACTTTCTCCTAAAAGCGCCACATGGTTGATATTTAGTCAAATAGCGAATGATTAGCGATCGGGTTAATTAGTGAAGTCAAGCAGGAGGAGTTAATGAAGTAGGCGTGTGCCACGTGTCAGAGAGTTTCTCTCTCACCTGTCCCGCGTGAACTTACCTGTAGGCACCGGCTTCAAGACAGCCGCATGACGCGCCCCGCGTCGAGGCCGTAAAGACGACACTCCATGTGAATTTAACTAACAGTTATACCACGCTGTACGTTGTAGAGGTGAGGTCTACTCTTATCTGCAATAAATTTTGTTTCAGCAAAAGTTGATCATATTTATCCCAATTGGACTGAAAGTTATTGCTGTGCGGGCTCAAAGCATGTCCAGAATATCTGACAGGTTGCTTTTTTTATCTGTGGTGTTTACATATGAACTTGCGTCACGTGATCTCGAATTGACGTTCTCACACGAAATTAATAGAGGGGTCCATTTCTAAATATGCCACGCCCCATTTCTAGCTAAGCTCCACCCACTCTTCGCGGGTGTTGGGATCTATTTATATACTTTGAACCTTGAATTCTCAGAATACCAATTTCAATGTAACTATGCAGGTAAGCTGTTGAATATTTTGAAACTAATTTGACTGAGTGTTGTTGCTACCTATGGCTATGCCTATTAATAAATATTCAGTTGAATAATTTGAAACTTTTTGACGGAATGCTGTTGCTGCTTATGGCAGCAAAAGCGCTCAGTCAAATTAGTTTCAAAATAGTCAACCGAATATTTATTTTAATTTAATAGTAAATCCATCAACTACATACAATTCGTACACTTGACTGACTATTCCAGCTTCATGACGGTATCGTCACCGTCAATTATGATAGTGACGTCAATGGTCATATGATGTAATTGATTATGATGCTATATAATTTATCGACGGGTCGGATTCATCCATTAGATCAAGTATACACTGTTATGACCTGTTGTCAGTCTATCGCCACAATCAGCAGCGCGTCGTCACAGTACTATTAGGCTTTATATGCTCTCAGCACGTCGTCACAGTACTATTAAGCTCTATATCCTCTCCTCATACAAGTTCACGTCACACTATCAACTGAGCAATTTTCCGGTAATATTTTTGAATATTTAATATTTCTAGGAGAACGCAAATCTGTACTTGAAATATAAGTATTATTTTTAGTTTATAATATGATGTATGGAGATTGTTCTTGATTACTCCAAAGTCTGTTAAACAAATACATCAGGGAAGTAAAGGACGCAAAGCTAAGTGTTCGCGTCAAATCAACGCTTTCTGCACAGTTTCACCACAAGTTGATGGTTTATCATCAGTAATTTTCACTTGCTAACTCGCCGCAGCGCTATCATCTACCGTATTAGAGAATTCTCTACAAGACCAAAACCTCCAATCTCAATGAACGCTATGTCACTAGAGATGGAATATGCAGACGGTGTTGATTTATCGACGAGGAAAACGGTCCTCTTGATACACAACTTCCAATAGTTGCAGAATAGTTCAAGGCTGCAGACCTCTCCGTAAATGAAGCCAAAACAGAGTTCACTCTTATCTGACACCACATAAATGAATGATGGCGGTACACCGACACCCCCACCAACCCCACGCCATCACCCCATTCCCAACCCCGCCCCATCGGGAAACTTAGAAGTGGCGGAAGAGCATAATCTTGGGTCCTCGCCTTTGTAGCTCTATCGACATTGGAACTCTCAGTCTAACAGTCAATATCGCCTTTTTGGAAGTTGGAGATTCATAGCTGGAAAATCCGCATAAAAGTCAAGAGGCAACTATATGGCGCGACATGTGTTTCCATAATGCTATGCAATTGAAATATGCTGGGCAGCTCCAAAATCACTCCTTGAACAAACTTGATGCATGTTGCCGCAAAAATCGGCGAACCATTACAGATCATCGCTGGCCACCCAGATTAATATCAAATGCACAACTCTACAAACTGTGTAACGCAGAGCAACAGCGATGGTCTATGTTCGGACAAGCTCTCCGACTCCCAGAAAATATTCCTACTCAGGAAACACTGGAATTTACAGTCGTAGGTGCCAACATGTATCAGGCAGGAAAAGGACGTCACAGCACCAACCTAAGAATTAAGAATTAAGAAAGTAATCTCGGACGACCGGGTGGATAAGACACAAATGGAGAAGGTTGAAAACCCCTAATTGGCGCTGAAAGACCAAAACCGCCGCCGGTGCAGCCACCGCCGCCGCCACCTCCGCCGCCACCACCACTACCACAACCACCATCATCATCATCAAGTACAGAAATGAAACAGCGAATGACTCCATGAACGACTGCGAGATATGGCAAGATGACCTAGACGAACAAGCAAAGTGACGATGTGTGGATTGATGATGGATAGCTTAATGAGCACCGGTGGTTAACCCATACGCCTTTAGGCTTAGTCAGACTGAAAACCAAATAATCTGTTACAATTTTTAACGAATGTGTGAGTCTATTGTTAACCTCCTTTAAACGCTCTTTGAAGTCAACCTTTCCCTGAGCTAAGCGACTGCAATTGCGGTCCTAGAGGCGTTGATTTGAACTCTTAACTGTCACCTCGCGGTAACCACTCCGCTATATATGCAGTACTTGATGGTCCCGTGTTCGGCGAATAAGCATTGTATACTTACAGATCTACAACAATGCAGCATTGAGTCATAACCTGGAGAGGTCAGGCTGCTCCAAGCGTCAAGTACTCAAAATCGACTTTCTGCCCCTTTCTACGCACGCTTATTTTGGACGGTCTCAAATAGCTTAATTTAAGCATAGGCTTCTGGTCTTCTGATGTTGGATTTATGATAGGGTGCTGTTATTGTCTAGCTTCTTGCCTTCTTGCTTGGCATGCCGCGGGAACCTCTTCAATATCAATTGACTTATTCAACACAAAATTATCAGCACCCCAATTTCTAAATAATCATACTTGTAAGGTGTTGAATACCAATTTGACTTATGGCTCGCGCCAGTTTTTAGAAGGGTGTCTGAGAATCATTAAATCTGATTAATTGATAAATTAATCCTTTGGGACTGGGTGGTTGGTCAGTCGACTGACAGACGGACAGACCGATGGACACACGGATAGATGGACACACGGATAGATGGACGGACTGAATGATCGACTGACCGACCGACCGACCGACCGACCGACCGACCGACCGACCGACCGACCGACCGACCGACCGACCGACCGACCGACCGACCGACCGACCGACCGACCGACCGACCGACCGACCGACCGACCGACCGACCGACCGACCGACCGACCGACCGACCGACCGACCGACCGACCGACCGACCGACCGACCGACCGACCGACCGACCGACCGACCGACCGACCGACCGACCGACTGATCAATCAAGCGACCGATCGACCGACCGACCAACCGACCGGAAGCATGTATAACCGATTTTAAGCCTGGAATTCCAGAATTGCAATTTTAAGTAACTATACTGGTGTGCTGTTGAATATTAAATCTCTGCCAGCAACAGCTCCTGGTTAGATTACGTTCACAATATTCAACAGAATGCTTATTAAACTGTCAATTCACACTGCGACATACAAGTCCGACGGTTAGTGTCGGATCTGTGTCCATTTCTTGACATACCTACTTTATTTGATTTGTGACGTCAGCTAGTAAATGACGTATTGCGATCGTGACGCCAGATACTTGAGTGACAGATAGATCCGTCCATTAAGATCTCCACCCCATCATATTGCTACTAGTCTCATCACATAACTCTTAACGATATGACCATTATCAGGTCGGCTCGGGATTTCACTTTTCCAGAGTATCCATCGATGATTTGACGTCATATGACGTCATAATCATCTAAACGGCGTGTAGGATGACGTCATACTCATTACGTCATAAATGATTCTATTAGGCCCGTCTTTAACTCTTGATAGTCTGACACGTAAGAATTATATATCTCTACTAATTAATAAACATGCTGTTGAATATATTTTGAAACTAATTTGACTGGGCGCTGTTGCTGCTATAGCACCCAGCCAAATTAGTTTCAAAATATTCAACAGCTTACCTGTATAGTTTTCTGGAAATTGATAATCAGGGACGTCAGAGATCGATCGATCAACACGGACGAGGTGTGGGTGGAGCTTAGCTAGAGATGGGTGTGGCGTAGCTAAAATAGAAAGGGTCATTAAAATCTAGGTATGATTAATTAACAGTGTAATTAATCAGGACATGGACTTGTTTCGAGATGCATCGCTAACGATGTGGAACATTAAATTGGTCGGAAATATAATGGCTTTGTTTGACAAATAATCAGATATTGGTAACACTGAGAGGTGAGCAGCGATGAGAAATGGATTCGTTCTGGACATATTGCCACGTTATGGGGGTTAATTGGTTCGATACAGAAACAATTTTATAGCACGAGTTCAGCTAAGCGAAAATGATCAAACACATTTTATGGTCCCACCTCGCTGACATATCCAGGCAGGCATGAGCGGGTAGGAACATGACTCTTTCGTCCATCCACGACCATATCTCTTAAAGCATCGCCATTTAGTTTAGTCATTTATTTTTAACGCTATTGTTTTTTTGTTCAATCAACTCATCCCTCAGTTGTCTTTAGACATCATTTTAATGAAAATGTTTAATTTACGGTGAAGTTGGTATTGAAATGTCAAACATTTGACAGACAGAGGGAACGACGTACAGGGCCTAGTGAGAATAGGAAATTAACTATTTACTAATACCATTGAGTAATTGACAGTTGACATTAATATTGACCTTTTACTGCTCCTAACATAATTCGAGAAAATATATGTAATCATACTGTTGGATAAGGTCGCGAGGATTATACTTATTAAACCTATCGCAGGCCGTTAAGACCAACGCGCTACAATAAAAAATATCTGAGTTCTGGCGCTGCTACCGCTCAGAAATCTTTTCGTGAGTTGTGACGTCAAAATCCCTATTATACACCTGGCTATGCCCTGATTGTAAAATCATCTTCAAGTCTTCGGCGTGCGTGCGTGTGTGCGTGTGTGTGTACGTGCGTGCGTGTGTGTGCGCACGTGTTTGCGCGTACGTGCTTGCGCGCGTGCGTGAGTGCGCGCGGGTGTGAGAGAGATGGAGCGATATCACCCCGGGTGCAAATATGGCTGACCGTTGTAAATACTTATGTATTAGCCTATATTCTTATATCAAGACAATAGCAATAGATGTTTAACCCTTACACGACGAAGCCGGCCAAAACCGGCTCATGCAGTTGGTCTTGCGGAATGTCCATTTGCAGGCCAAGAGAACGCTATTTTTGAAAATTGATAACTAGAATGGCTGGCTCGGTAACCGAGCCAGTCATTCCAGTGGTAAATTTTCAAAAATTACTCTTCTCTTGGCCTAACAAATGGCCATTCAATGAGTAAATATTTAGGTTTTCTTGACAAAATTGAGCCACTATGGGGTTAAAAGTAACTAGAGATCGTAGAGTGTGTGATTTACGTGATGATATTGTGACATATACATATCGCGATCAGAACACACAATATGAGACAATACGTAGCGTGACCAATGAAAATCTCAGTACAATTATTCTTTATACACGGACCACTCTGTGACCTTTGTGTGAATAAATTATATATCAGCAAGATTATACCTCGAATGAAATGTTTGTGAATTTTATTGTTAGACTTATTGATTATATACTATATACATTGTCTATGATCACAGAATGTTGAAATAAATTATCTGACGACTTTAGTTTAATATGACTAAATAATCATCGTATGTTGAAAGAAGTAAGAACCGTTATTGATGGTGACAATATGTAATCTCGTTCAAACAATATAGGGATTTATTTCCCGCTTTGCCCCGCCCATTTCTAGCCAAGCCCCGCCTACCCTTAGTCGGTGTTGGGATCGATGGAACCCTGAACTCAAAGAATCCCAATATACGGTAACTATATACGTAACCTGTTGAATATTTTAAAACTAACTGACAGGACTTAGTCAAATTAGTTTCGAAATATTCAACAGAATGTTTATTAAATAGTAAATCCTTCAAATACCTATAATTCGTACACTTGACGGACTATTCCATCTTGATGATGGCGTATTCTCTGTCAATCATGATTGTGATATCAACCTACATGTAACGTAATTGGTTGTGACGTCATATACTTGATTGACAGGCCAGATTAACCATTATCTAAAATTAAGATAAGTAATACATAGCTATATCTTGAACCAAATCTGACCTGAAACTGTTGGTGTCATAGGCAGCAACAGCTTCTTCCAAGTGAAATCTGATTACAAATATTCAACACAATATTTCTTGAAGTGTTGTGGTTTGAAAGATTAACGCTTAGCTCTAATATCACTGGAGGAACTGTGCCGAGGCAGTCAGTCATATACAGATGATAAGTTATAGTCTCCGTATGCTGTAGCAAATGAGTGCATTGTCCTGCGTATTTTTAGTAAATAAAGTAAATTTAGTTCTGCCAATCACATGATCTGAATGGATCTTCTAAAAGTTGTTACATTATAGTTTGAAGGCCTACTTTTTCTAGAAGCGCAGCTGAAGTATGCAATAGATACGGCGAGAACAGTCCCCTTTGGCACTGAAGAGATGGTGCTGTGCCCACAAACGCACTACCTGAATGTCTATACAGGAGAGATGCCGGACCGCCACGAAGGTTTCCATAGCCATGCCCACCAAACATGGCCGCTGCAGCTGCCGCCGCCGTAGCTGCATTTATGGCACTAGGCGGTGCACCCGTAGGACTATAGCTTCCGGGACCACTGGGTGTTCCGTGCAAGGCATCAAGTACGCCCTTTACTGACCTCCCGACTGGACTGTGGTCACTGAGTGGGGAGGATTCCCCTGGAGGAGTACTTGGCAGCGGAACACCATCGTGAAGTTTGCGCATATGTTTCTTTAAATCGAAATTCCGACAGAAGCCTTTGTTGCACACGCGGCACGTGTATGGCTTATGCTCATTATGCGTGTGCATGTGGAAGGTAAGATTGTATATTTGGTGAAAGGCCTTATTGCAGATGCTGCACTTGTATTGTTTTTCGCTACTGTGTGTCAGTTTATGATTCTTATAATTACCTTTTTGATGAAAACCTTTTCCACAGAACTCACACACGTACGGTTTATATCCCGCGTGTATGCGCATGTGCGTGTTCAGTGTGGAGCTTCGGTTAAACGCTTTGCCACAAGTCTGACATTTATGAGGCTTTTCTGCCGTATGTATGATCTTGTGACGACACAGGGTACTCGCCTGACGAAAGCCCTTCCCACATATCTTGCAGATAAATGGACGCGCACCTGTGTGGACGGGCATATGGCGTGTAAGATTATAGTGCGCGTTGAACACTTTACCACACTCCAGACAAGTAAAAGTTTTTTGTGACTTTGATGTTGAGGACGGTGAGCTACCTGTGTGTATCTTCTTAGCTGGACTATGCGATGATGCCATGTCAGTGTCATTCTCCGTCAGCCTGCAAATCTTAAGAGGCACATCACGCAGTTCAGATATAGCTTCTCCAGTATTCGCCACAGCATCGCGTATGTCTTTTACACTGCTATCATTTCGGTTATTAGGTTTCACAATCGCGCCATCTTTCGTTGGTTTACTACTACGAGACAACGCATTTGTCCGTCGACATTTCTCAGATGACAGTTCATGTAGTCTGGAGTTCTGCAGAGACAAATCCAGACCTAGTCTCTCATTGGATATTGGGGGTGACAGGAGTTGCCTGACATGGTTTGGGTTAAACCCTCCCACTGCCCGCAACCAGTTAGGAGATACAGGCCCCGTTACGCTGGGATAAACTGACTGCTGTCGCAATAGATGACTATAGTACTCTGCGGCAACATTGGACGGCCGATTGAGAAGGAATGCTGGGTGCAAGTATGGAGACAGAAGCTCCCACGATTGATGTTGTTGTTGCTGGTGTTGTAGCTGCTGCTGTTCTTGCAGTTGGTGGTCGTGGTGTATTCGATGCTGCTCTTGCTGCTGCTGCTGCTGCTGTTGTTGCTGATGTCGTTGAAGGCTATGATAATGACGTGTCCTAGATATTTCATGCTTGGGTGCATTCGGATGACAGTGATTATCTGTGTCCGGGGAATTGGCGCATTGACCCGAGGTCTGATAGCCATTGTGGACATGATGGCACGTGGCGTGATTATAGTCTGAGACAAATAGCTGGTGCTGAGACCCTTGATCTGACTGAACCGGCTGCTGACCACGTGGTCGTATTTCTTCCGCTTCAATGTCACGTGTCATAGAACGAGCAGATGCAGCTTCCGCTGGTGTACGGTCCGGACTCGTGGTCCCGGATCCGGATTGGGGACGAAATATGACCGGTGATTTAGGCGTATTCGAACGATGTTGCTTGTCAGGAAGTTCCATAATCTTTTCTATAGAAAACGTCAGAGACACTTTCTCGCCTGCAGATCCGCTAATTAGCGAGTCTTTTCCTAGAATCATTGTGTTGTTTTTTGTGGCCGTATTGCTGATATTATCTTCAGAGTCGTGTACTAATCTGGAGGGCACTTCAGACATTGCACAGGCTGGGTATCAGGACGGCAGTCTGCAAACATAATAATAATAATAATAATAATAATAATAATAATAATAATAATAATAATAATAATAATAATAATAATAATAATAATAATAATTAAAGTTCATGATTTAATCACGACGACGACGACGACGGCGGCGGCGGTGTTGATGATGATGATGATGATGATGATGATGATGATGGTGATGATGATGATATTAATACTACTACTACTACTACTACTACTACTACTACTACTACTACTACTACTACTACTACTACTACTACTACTAATAATAATAATAATAATAATAATAAAAATAATAATAATAATAATAATAATAATAATAATAATAATAATAATAATAATAATAATAATAATAATTGAAGTTCATGATAATAATAATAATAATAATAATAATAATAATAATAATAATAATAATAATAATAATAATAATAATAATAATAATAATAATAATTAAAGTTCATGATTTTAATCCTGTTTTGTGCTTCTTTATAAAAAGTATAATATGTTTTAATATTTGCCTACTTTTTAAATTTAAATTTTAGTTTTATCACGAAATAATATTTGGATAGGGATTGCAGAGTGGATGCTGCATGGTAATTTCATTTTCAATAAATCATACAGTTAAGCTGTTGAGTATGTTTAGTGTAATTTGACAGGAACATGTTGCGTCCTATGGCAGCAACACCACCCAGTCAAATTAATTTCAAAATAGTCAACAGAATATTAATGAATCCTAAAGGATTTTGGTGATTTGACTTTTCCAAAAAATAGGCTGAATGCAAAAAGGCTTTATTCAGTACTCAGTTACGTTTAATACAATCGACATCAACGAATTAGCTACAACAAAACAAGGTTTACTGCTTACCTACATATTTGTTTTAAATTAAAAATATAAAATAAAATATCTGTAATGGCAGATCAAAATGCTTCAAAATTAAATTGTTAAAATTACACACTTTTAGAGGCTTATCTTATGTGCCTATATGTAAGGAAATGAAATAGATCTTAACATACTATGATTTCACTACGCCTAAGTTAAAATAATTTGTTAAGTTGTGAAATTAAATTAGAGACACGAATCGCTAATTCAACTTCACAACTAAATTTTTTAAATTAATTTACGCGAATGAAACCATCATATGTTAAGAGTTATTTCGTTTCGCTACATTTACGTACACAATAAGCCTCTAAGAGTACATATATACACTTTTAACAATTTTATTTCGAAGCATTTTGGTGTGAATATGCCCCTTTAATTGTTCGATATCTTTAATATTTTGAATCTAGTTTGACTAGAACATATTGCTGCCACAGGAAACAACAGCTCCCGGTTAAATTAGTTAACAATAGTATTTTTGGTTTGAAAGTGTTAACGAGTTAATATAGGTCCACAGTTTCAGCGCGTAACACACAGCCGAATACATCGAGCTTAATGGATGGTATTGCTCTGTCACTACCTTATCTGACGTCATAGTCAAATATGTCACTAGTGAGCTGACAACACAGTCATTATGACGTATTCCGGCGTGAAAATCGGGTAGTCCGCCATAAAGTATATTAATTGTATGTCTTTGATGAATTTATAATTTAGTAAGAATTATGTTGAATATTCTGAAACTAACTTGACCGGACGCTGTTAGGCAGCAACAGCACCCAGTCAAATTAGTATCACAATATTCAACAGCTTATCTGTATAGTTTTCAGGAAATTGTGGTTCTGGAAATTCGGGATTCATAGTAGACCTGTGAGTAAATTAAATTGATTCCACCAGACTTAAGAAATGGGCGAAGCTGAATTAGAAATGGGCGGGGCATAGCTGTGCCAGTCTGAGATAAACATAGATTCCAGTCAAATTACTTTCAAAATGTTCAACAGAAATATTTCTTGCGCCATAAAGAAGATGTCAAATCTCTTTGGCGAGATTAGTAGGACGAGTCGTGGTTCTGCTCAAATTTATTTTATTGTGTAAAAGCTCAATTCCTCTATTTATGATGATGATGATGATGATGATGATGATGATGATGATGATGATGATGATGATGATGATGATGATGATGATGATGATAGGCCTAATAATAATAATACTGCTGGAAATGATGGCAACTATGAAATGACAATTAGGCCTATTGGTGATGATAACAATGAATATTTTATGTTGATTTATTTATTAGTGTTGTTAAATATTATTATATTAATGGCAAACTGTTATCGGCCATGCAATTAAAAAAAAAGAATTCTAACACAGCAAGGGCAAGTAGCCTAAAGTGAAATCATAAAATTTCAAATTCAATATATACGAATTTGGAAACATTGATATAGGCTTAAGCAGCACTTTTACTATTAACTAGGCCCATTCATAATTATTAAATCCAGGAAACTGATCTAAATTACATGTATATTTTATGTTACATGTGACATGCATGATACGCCAATCATATAAATGTTTGATTCAGAATCGCGCTTAAATAAATGAATTGAAATTAAATGACTTAACTTAAATTTCAATAACAATTAATTTGAATTTAAATTAAACCATCTATGTTCATAGCCTACGTAATTATAACTTTGCTCACGCCACATCTATATTTTTTTTGTGCAGAATTTTAATGCGCATGCGCATACGTATTACTAACACTTTAATCATTACAGACAAGAAAGGACAAATTTATTGAGACAAGAAAATTTTATTGAATATATTGACGCTAATTTGGCTGGGTGGATCCAGTCAAATTAGTTTCAAATTATTCAATAGCTTCCGTATATTTGTCTTGACTTTGAGACATTGCTTTCACGAGGGTTAACCCTTTAGTGGTTACATTTTGTCAAGAAAATCCAAATATTTGCTCATTGAATGGCCATTTACAGGCCAAGAGAAGAGTATTTTTGAAAATTTATCACAGGAAATAACTTGCTCGTTTACCAAGCCAGCCATTCCAGTGGCAAATTAAAAAAAGCCTTCTCTTTGCCAGCAAATGGACATTCCGCAAGACCACTTCATGGGCCAGTTTTCGCCGGCTTCGTTGTGAAAGGGTTAAATGGTTCTCCCCATGCGACGTTTTCACATCAACCTCACCTGATAACGCAGCTTACTGGGCCGATGCTGGGCCGATACCGGGCCGATACTGAAAGTATCGGCACGGTATCGGCCCGGCATCGGCCCAGTAAGCTGTGTTATCTGGGTCCCATCACTGAAACTTCTAGTTCTGTTTAATTCAACTATGCGTGATTTAATAGATTGAAAACAGCTTAGCTAAAAGTCGTTGCTGTCAAAACTTTCTGTCAAATTGATGTTAAAATAATTAAATAATTTTTAAATGTTCAGCAAATCATATAACATTCAACATTTCTATCATATACAAGCATGTTATGTAAAATGGCTTCGCGGTGATTATTTATGGGTTTGTATTTACAAAGACATAGGCCTACACATTTGAATGAACTTCATAATTTATCAAAGAAATTTAATAATGTACTAAAAACTTAAAACTAAAATATTAAATTCATTTAAAAGAAATTATAGTTTACCGTACTTCTCGTCAGATAATAATCAGCTGGTTACATCCTAGTGACGTCAGCATATTGCTAGGCACGCGCAAGAAGTCCTAGTTTGAAACTTTCTTTCTGAAACTTCAGATGCCAAAAAACGCTTTTCAAATTAGTCTGTGTTTGACAGAAAATAAACAGTTATAGCAGAAATAATTTTGATCTCGCCGGCTTTATATAAAAATGGCGAAAATTAGCGGACGGGCGTGTGAACATCTGAATAATATTATCGTCTGCTCATAAGGTTTGTAGAGTCGTCTGCCTATTGTCGTCAGGGTGAACGTGAGGCTGCGACGGCATACTGGTCCGGCCACCCGTCACTTACACTGCGCGTGCTGGAGAAATGAACACTGTTGGCGGCAATTGACCAATCAGACGAGCGCTAACCGTTTGCTGCTGAACTCCCATTAGGGCAGACGAGTTCATTTAAAATTCATCACTTACAGACGATTGTAGTACGCCTCTTTGACAGGCGTTCTCTGGCCAGATTCGTTATGGGAGGAGCATCGACTAAGAAACGACCAACCCACAGCAAAACGACAGAGCACAGCTTCATTCTCAGATCGGCGAAGTGTTTTGCTAAAGTGATCAGATCTTCGATTATGGC
Organism: Chaetoderma sp. LZ-2023a; assembly: GCA_034401795.1. Taxonomy (NCBI): domain Eukaryota; kingdom Metazoa; phylum Mollusca; class Caudofoveata; order Chaetodermatida; family Chaetodermatidae; genus Chaetoderma; species Chaetoderma sp. LZ-2023a. Next base: position 129,593,431 of record CM067371.1, on the reverse strand, counting down.
ACACTGATGGCATGATTCACGACTCTAATCACACGTCAGATATAATAAGTTAAACGATTTCAACAGAGTTATTGCAACCGATAGGTTACTTGGTGTGTGATATAATTAAACTGCCTTTAATTATTTTGAGAATGGGTTGACTGACAATTATTTACTGTCCCGGGCACATTCAGTCTGATTAATTATGTGCGAAATAACCGTTTGATTTTATAGACAGCGTAATTTAAAACCGGGAATTCAGGACGTAAGTGGGTGCGATATATCGCTAATCTACCAACAGTGATCTGTACAATTATTGCTCATCAAGTTTATTAGATATGCAAGTCAGTTGATCATGATGTAATATGATAGAAATCACACGTTTGAGACGAAATTCAAGAAACTCATCTTCAACCCCATAAGCATAGCAAATATATGCCATACTGAATACTTGTCAGTAGATAGACTGAGCGTTAGTTGTTGCTTCATTTGGTAGCAACAACAGTCAAACATTTTCTAATAATTTTAGCATAATCCGAAAATTATTTCAGTCGCAAACTTGTTAATTTATAACCTGCTGTTATGGCATTTCAAAACTGGTCAGTTTAACATAACGACTATTGGACTCCCCACTGTAACAGGATCATGGCAGACCGTGCAATGATCTCAGTAACAAAGTAATCAACGATTTGACATAAATAAACACAACAATACATAAGATCATCGGAAATTGTCTTTTCTTAGATTTAACAAAACAGATTTTAGTCAGCAGAATCATATAACGACCAATGCGCAATCCAAACGATTTGACGTCAACACGATTTCCTGTTATTAGGCTACACGTAGCTACCTTTATCCTATGTTCGATAGGCGATGATAATTCATCTTTCCAGTTTATACATCCATCATTGGACGTCATATGACGTCATAATAAACTAAGTGACGTATATGATGACGTTATAATTAATTATGGCATGAATGACTCGATTTAGTACGTCTTTAACGCTTAATAGTCCTACACGTTGTATGAATTGTATGTCCTTCCCGTCTAATAAACATTATGCTAAATGTTTTGAAACTAATTTGACGGGGCGCTGTTGTAGGCAGCAACAACAGCACCCAGCCAAATTAACTTCAAAACATTTAACGGCTTACCTGTATAGTTTTCTGGAAATTGATAGTCATGGAGTTCGGGGATCGATCGATCCCAACACGAGCGACGTGTAGGTGAAGCTTAGCTAGAGATAGAGGGCGCCTAGCTAAAACTGGAACGGTCACTTACCCTGTCCATACATAGCCTACGCCTCTTATTAGACTCACGCTGACTATTGGGAACACGATTTGACTGAATGCAGGCTTCAACAACTTTCAGCATAAAATAATTTTAATATTTCAACAAATATCAGAATTAACTGCTCATATTGTGTGTGTGATGCTTAGAATCTTCCTGTAATAACTGAAGGGAAGTTGTGTTATTCGAATAACATTTAAATTAATGAAATTTTTTATAAAGAAATATTCTGCCATCGAGATTTTTTTCTAGAAGGTTGTAGAATCTAAATGACACAGCGGGGTGTGTGTTCGCATAGAGACCGTTCATTTGGCAGACGTCCCGAGTGCTGATTAATCGCGTCAGCCACAGACACATCCAATAACAATCTTCATGATTCAAAATTTAGACATCTACTTAAAACGCTTTTCTCAATCTTTATCTATCAAAAATGAATTTCTGAAACATATTCTCTTTCTTATGTGATAAATATATGTAACGACGAGATATTTTGTAAGAGGTAAGCGCGCCTTGTGACGATTTGGAAAGGGGGCAAACAGGTCTTTATGAAAACACAACCCCTATAATAAGGATAGATAGCCCGAGGCGTCAAGTTAAGGCCGATTGGTCATGGATTAAAGCTGAGAACAGAAGTGTATTCAAGGCTTCCATCGGCCGTACAATCGCGCGATGGGAGGCACTGTCGATAATTGTCCAAAACTTTCCCAACTCTCTCACAAATTTCTCTTATATGGCGTTGTAATCAATTTTCCGCCTCATATAACCAGGCTTTAATAAACTCCACACGTGAAAAGAGAGAGGACAGACTATGGAAACATGGGCCCGGCACTACAACTTCTTAAAACTCTCTTTCCCAACCGAGTCGGTCTCCGAAACCAAAAGAAAGCGGAACACACCCACATTTTCTGTACAGCTCTATGCGAAGAAAAAAAGTACGAGAAAAAAAGGAAAACGGATTTGACAAGAAGATCTTATCTGGTGATAGAGCTGACAGCTTACACATTTAACCGACCATTACAACGCATTGTACGGTAATCGGCAACACCTAAACTCTGGCATAGAAATTCAAACTGAATTGGCAGTAATCATCGACCGATTTGACAGAGAGAAAGATGGAACTATAGATATTCAATGTTAATCAAATACTTAATACTGTCCGTTTGCTTAATTAATTATGAAAAGAAGGCGCGACATGGTGCTGTTTTTGGGGTGGGTTGGGGTTTGGGCGATGGGTATGGTGCAGAACTTTAGCCTTGTTGATGATTATCGTGTTGGCATTGTCAATGTAATGCTATGATACAAAGTGCTGCAGGTGGTATCAGTTCAATATAGGCATAAGCCTTTTATGACTAAATTTTAATATTTGTTTATTGAATGTCTATTTGCAGGCCAAGTGAAGACTATTTTTCGACAATTTACCACTGGAATGGCTGGTGCGGTTACAGAGCCAGTTATTCCAGTGGTAAATTTTCAAAAATAGTCTTCACTTGGCCTAGAAATGGACATTCCTCAAGACCAGTGCAGCGTCCGGTTTTGGACAGTTTTGTCATAAAGGAGTTAATAATGAGATCGGCGCATGTACACATATTAGTGGACAGCTTGCATATTATTCATTTTGTCTTCTTGCCACAATAGAAGAGAGTTTTAAAGCTAGCGAATGTTTCAGCAA
>CM067371.1:129550492-129582992 GCA_034401795.1 Chaetoderma sp. LZ-2023a | reverse complement strand
ATCTGGGAATAGAGGGGAAATTTGCTGGCTATATCCCGCCCATTTCTAGCTAAGCTCCGCCCAGGTTTTGCCAGTGAGTTCAGAGAATCCCAATATCAAGGTAAGCTGTTAAATATTTTGAAACTAATTTGATTTGGGTAATGTTACTGTATATGGTAGCAACATTACCCAGTCAAATTAGTTTCAAAATATTCAACATAATGTTTATTAAATAGTATATCCATAACAGACATATAATTCATACACTTGACGGGCAATTGTTTATGACGGAGCTAGATATGTCATTCATTAGGCATATTGATTGTGACGTCTGCCTACATGTGACATAATAGATTCTGACGACATATGCTTGATCGGCAGATCCGGTTCATTCATTGCTTAGCCTACCAGAGTGAGGTGATCCCGCGGATCTATTACCATCAGGCGAGGACCTAGTGGTCCATTAAAGATACGCTTAAACCTAGGACAGATTCCAGCAGAAGTTTTTTTAAATTTTATCTTGTTCAGGGTATCACCCTATGTAACATATACAAAATAGGACAACATTGAAACACCGGAAATGGTCTAATTTGTATATGATACAGTTTTAATATTGCCACTCGAGTTTTCCCAAAAATGGTTTGGATTTAGACCCCATAAACGCATTATGAAAAGCCAGGAAACTGATATCCAAGAGTCTGGGAAATCGTATTAGAACTAATGTACAACGTCCTCATGATACCAAGCTACGCCATATTTGTTACATAACTAGTACAGTCAAACCTGTCTATAGCAGCCAGTTTTAGACCCACAATGTGCCACTTTAAGATGGGTGGTAACCGCGATATTCTGACCACAGAAATAACAGACTGATAAGTAACTTATTTTTACAGACCACGTGTCTTTTTAACCACATTTTTGGTGATCTCCAGAATGTCCGTTATAGACAGATTTGAATGTAAATTAGAAAATATGATAATTTTTATGGCGCAAATTATTAGAGTACCAAGAACAGTGATGAAAATTAGTATCAAGAACACGATAGTGACGATACTCCTAAATCTTAATCTTGGCCCCTAAAAGTTGAAAGTTGCTTGCCCATGCGCCTACCTATATAATACAAATTTAACCATTTTATATATTATCCTCAAAGTGTATTTCTGGTTGAAACATTAATTTTCCGGAAATGATTTGAATCTTTCCAACGCTAGATACAAACTACCAATAATAAACAGCTTCTGTACGCGAAATATTATTGAACTTCTGGGCAATTTATTTTTTATTTGTTCAATAATATTGTTGTATCTTATTAAGTTCTGATTGACATTCATTCAGTGATGAAAATTTATAAAGGGCCGAAGCAGCAAACAATTCTTGTGAAATTATCCTTGAAATATTAAAAAAAAAATCTTTGTGGCTGCTTTGAAATTAAGAAGTCTATGTATTTCAGGGCCTTAGAAAACGTGTCTGTGCCTCTTAAATAATGCTTCTGGGCCGCAGTTGGTGACAGGTTTAAAATTAAAATCACTGCGCCAGAACACCGTTCTCGATATTATTTGAGCACAAAATATATATACTCTCATTCATCCAGTGCGATATCTGTGTCTGTTCCATCTGTAGAAGAGTTGCTGTAAGATATAGCTTTACCTCCTGTGCATGTACTCAAACATTACACACCGCTCTTTCTGCAGCTGAAACGTGGCCTATCACAGTTACCATTATCACACTATCATCGTATGATCCAAAGCAAAAACTCGGGAGCAGCCATTGAATCCATTTAGCGTAGGTTGAAATGTTGATTTGTAAATTGTCAATCCCAATGAATCGGGTTTAAGTCACGCTCTGAAAGCATCCTGCTAGTAATCTCTGCGAATGATAGCTAGCTGTATCCGATGTGGGAGGGAGTCTATGTACGTGAGGACTACTTGTGGGAGGAAATCTATGTACGTGAGCACTACTTGTGGGAGGAAGTCTATGTACGTGAGCACTACTTGTGGGAGGGAGTCTATGTACGTGAGCACTACTTGTACTAGTGAATACCTTACTGTACACTTTCTAGCCTGCAACCCATCTCATGTCTCGTTTCACTTTCCTCCGTAAAGAGAGACAACTGCTCTTCTACCTGCAATTTCAACCTCTGTGTGTCTTTGGTGAGAATCTAAAACTGGGCCTTCGCTCCGCCTTCTTAGCACTCTTTCGATCAGAACGGAAGACCCAATCAATCATTTTTTAATAGCACATGTGGCACATTTAAGCACAAGGAGGTCTGTGCCCTCACAAATTACATGCCATTCCCGAAATAGAACAATTCACAACCATCTTGGCTATAGGAACATCGGTATCTGCATTTACACTCATAGTCTTTATTCCAGCTTCATGCATTTTCTCATTCAGGAAGTCGATAAACTGTTGCTTGTTTTCACTATTGAGAATAAACTGTTCTTTCATTGACTTCAATAACATAGTGGTACCAAAAGTCAGCTGCAGACAAACGATACCATTTGCTCTTCTCGAATGTGTCATATCCTTGGTAGAAGACGTCTGGATGCATCCTACTACGGTGGCATTTATGTAATGTTGGCCCGTGTATGTAACGCTTTCTTGACGAAGCCGGCCAAAGCCGTTCACTTGACTGGTCTTGAGGAATGTTCATTTTCCGGCCAAGACAAGACTATTTTTAACAGTTTACCACGAGCCAGCTATTACAGCGGTATAATTTCAAAAAGATTTTTCTCTTGGCCTCCAAATATACACTCAATAAGGAGATATCATGATATATTTAAATAAAATTAGACCATAGAGGGTTAAAATGTCACGGATGTCCCCTTATGTATCGCCTGTCTTCCAAGGAAGCTTGTGTATCCGGGATCAAGAGCGTCTAAAACATGATACACTGGTTTCTTCATGGATTGCACTGACTGGTCTACTCTTACTAATGATGCCAATGTATCAGCTGTGCCTTATTTTCTTCCATAAAAAGGCTGTAGTCATCGAAAAAGTCTGTAGGCTTGTTAGATCATATCTAAATAAGTCATTGGGATCGCGATCAATGTCTATGGAAAGCCATTCCACTCAGATTAATTTCGAACAGGTAATCGTTCTAACGCGTTTGTTTTTTAACGCGTTCGTTTTCTATAACGCGTTCGTTTTTTAACGCGTAAGAGATTTCAACGAATGGGATTTCGCGTAGCTTACGCGCATGTTTACATTTCCAAACATACGCGTATACAATGAATTTAAGTTTGACCAATTAAAACACCTGTTGCATAATTGTAGATGATTGCCAACTCTTCCGCGCTAAGACTGTGTAGGCAATGAAAATTCATTCTTTGACGCGTTCAAACTGTTCGAATTCTAGCGCGTTAGAGTGATTACCCAACTAGAGTACGTCTCTAAGGCTATGGTCAGACCAAAGTGCATTACGCATGCGATGTCTAATGCGATTTAGATGTGCGTTGCCGCATTGGAATGGCGACATGCTATAAGACGGGCATGGTCACACTACGTGCAGTGCATTTGGTCTGGAATGCGTTATCCTCGTGAGTTGCGTCGAAAATGAAAATTTTTCATTTTATTGCGCATCGCACACACTACTACTTCCGTTGCTATCTGCCGTCCTCCAAGGTCAAGCTAAATAGTTGACACGTGTTCTAGCTTTCTACCCGTGCTTATCAAATTATTCTTTTAATGATGACTCATAACAGAAAACGAGATATTGTATTATCTGATGACGATATGGAGAGATTTCTCAACATTAATTCACAATTCTAAACTGTTTGCTGGCCACTGATACCTCAATTCAATTCTATAGTATGCATTGTGTAGAAACACCATTACTACCAATAGAGCAACTGTGTGTTATGCAAGGTCTCTCAGTGTTTGCATGTAACCTATACTTTCCTCAGTTTATCAGCAAATTGTTAAATTTGTGTTAAATGGATTTCACTTTCTGATATTTAAATTGTGATTAAAATTGAACAATAAATGTTATCTTGTTATATCAGCTAACACACCATCCAGCATCACTTTGCCATACATTTGTTTACTGTCTGTCGATCCGTCTATCAGCTGGGTCACCTTGATCAGAAGTTTTTATACAAATTTCTTTCTTCCACATTAATCCCATTGCAATGAAAGTAGGATGCAAACTTCCTATCTTATTATGTTTCTGGAAATGTATACAGAGTTGGGCATTGACTCTCTGCCGTTTGTCGTCCATCCATCCGCCCATCGTTCATCCGTTATCAACTTTGTTAATAAATTCTTCTCAAGAAGCACAGGGCGCAATAAATCAGATTTGGTAAAGATTTTTCTTGGTCATAAAGTTATAAGTTTCGTAAAGATCAGGCAATCTTGGCTGATTCTTAAAGAGCATCATATGATGGCAGTCTTCTGACCTAATAGTGAAGTGAAATGACCTTCTTTAGCAAATTTAATGATAACCTGAATATAGGTAACTAATCACAATAAATGAAACGATCTTGTACAGCTGGCCACTGGCCTGAATGGCAGGTGGCCGTCAAGGCATTTGGAACTCATTTTATATAAAATTTATTAAAAATTTTACTTTGTCTTTTGCTGCTTTACCTCAATCAGATAGCAGGTATTTCCTCTGCACATATGGATTCTATATAATTAGTAATTTGTTTTGAAATATGCACTTGTATGTAAATTAGGACAACATTAAGCTGGCTTCTAGTAATTCTAAAATACGCTTTAAATCTGTCGTCGTGTTCGTTTAGATCTCTCACTAAACTCAACAATTCCCCCAACTCATTCCTCTCCTTTAGGATTAGATAAACCCAGAATTCTCTACGTGTCGGCTGAATAGCTAATAGCATGTACGTAGTCATCACAGCTTCGTCCAGGTCATCTTTCACATTCATGCATAATTACTTTTCTACATCCATCATTATAGCTGAAATTAAGGCCACAAAAATGTGAAAGTGTGGTTTAAAACGACACGAGACATAACCTTTAGTTTAAGGACACATTCCTTTAGGTGGGTATATACATAGTTGGTGTGACCGTTACCGTGTCTGCGATGAAATAGAAATGCCATGCGTTGACGCATGCGGAACGCAGTGATCAAAGCAACGTATTTGGTTAGACCGTAGCGTTAACACGTTTAAACGCATACGCGTTAGAGCGATTAACCAATAAGATTTCATTACTTTAACGCGTAAACAAATAGCCTACATACCACGCGTTACTTCATAACCATTAGACCCGCGGTGTGCGTGCGTGCGTGCGTGCGTGCGTGCGTGCGTGCGTGCGTGCGTGCGTGCGTGCGTGCGTGCGTGCGTGCGTGCGTGCGTGCGTGCGTGCGTGCGTGCGTGCGTGCGTGCGTGCGTGCGTGCGTGCGTGCGTGCGTGCGTGCGTGCCAGGAAGGGTTCAGTTTAGTCTAGTGATTAACTCTAGGACGTAGAGAATTTTATAATAATATTGTGAAGATGTTCTTGTTACCTTGAAAAAGCTGTATGACCACGCCTGGTCTCTTCTCCTACTGTTGAGTTATTGCCTGGCTAAGCTAATTAAATTATCAATTCTGTTTTGGAATTTAGGGCCGAGTTTGCGCTCGAGTTACTAGAGTAGGGCCTAAACAGCTGGAGTACGTACTCTAGTACCTACTCAAGGCTAACCACCTATCAATTTAAACACGTGGTCATTACTCGAGGGTAACTGATCACATGCTGATCTACCTTAGAGCACGTACGAGAGTTTTCACCTAAACTCGCTATAGCTGACCACGTATTAAGTCCTTTTATACAGTTCACCTCAGAAATAACTTAGGTTATTTCCACCCAAAAATATACGGTGAGACTATTTTTAGAAAATCTGTTTACAACGGACACCGAAGTAGCCTAACAATTAAAATGATTAGGCATTTCGAAAAAACTTAGAATAAAAATTGTTTCATAACGCGGATCAGTTGGAAATAGGTTTTGCTAGATTAGTAAATTAAGATGACGCGGAATAATGGACTCTTCCAATATACATTAATATGCCAGTGGTCTGTAATGACAGGTTTGACATTCTACGCGTCTCTGGAACGTCTGTTGTATCGTAATGCTTATTAAATGGGCTGCCTGTGGACGCCACTAGCAGGTTAGCAGCCTGAATTTAGGTCATGCAGTAACGAGGAATAAATTGATGCTAAAGATTGTGGTCATGGGTTGGACATTATGCATAAAATAAACAAATGTAGTGAGCTCGATTTATAGTTTACTGTAAATTGATTGTTAGTGAGTTCAGGGATCGATCGATCCCAAGACGGGCTAAGTGTGGGTTCAGCTTAGCTAAAGATGGGGCAGGCGTGACTAAAACCTGATCTCTCCTCCCCAACCTCCTCCTCCTCCCCTCCTCGTCCTCCACCACTACGTCTACTGCTGCTGCTGCTGCTGCTGCTACTACTACTACTACTACTACTACTGCTGCTACTACTACTACTACTACTACTACTACTACTACTACTACTACTACTACTACTACTACTACTACTACTACTACTACTACTACTACTACTACTACTACTACTACTGCTGCTGCTGCTGCTGCTGCTGCTGCTGCTACCGCTGCGTTGTCTAGAGGTTATGATGTGACACGTGTCGTGCATTTGCTTACGCGTTAAGGTGATGGAATCTTGTTGTTTACGCGTTAGAATTCGAACGCGTTAAAGGGGTGCAATTTCATTGGTTACACACTCTAACGCATAAGAGTTACTACTTGGGCTTCAATTATGAAACGAATGTTCCAATTGGTCCAAATTAAATTTATTGCTTATGAGTTTGAAAACGTACGCGTAAGCAATACGATCTCTCATTGGTTGAAATCTCTTACGCGTTAGAAAACGAAAGCGTAGCACGCTTACGCGTTCGAAATTAATCTGAGTGGAATGGCTTTCCATAAATGTCGCTCTTAGCTACGATTAGAAGTCGCTGATAGAAGAGTTCATCGTTCTGGATCTACGACTAGTGGTGACTCGCCACCTCAGTTTTAAAGGAGTGGGGGAGATAGACGTACATTTTTATTGTCTCTCACAGGCCACGTGCTTTCGAGGGGGGCGGGGCCCTTAATTGGCCATATATCGAGTGTGAAGGTGGGGGAGGGCTGTGCTGGTGGGCGTGTTTGTACAAGTACGGTCACAAACATACACCCCTTTTCCACACTCCATGTATGGGCAATTAAGGCACCCCCACCTAAAAATCACGTAAAACGCGAGAGACAATCAAAAGGCGAGTCCAAATTCTCGCCATTACTACTCACCGCCACAAAACGACATTCTGTCCCATCACGTTAACCTGATCTATTTTCCTGAAAGGATATTCAAAGGCATTCTGCCCAATCAACTTATCTAATATTGCCGAGCATATTGCGTTATTCTATTGGCTGAATTATTAGCGACTACACCAGGTGCAATATTATCTGGTGTTTCCAGTTGCTGAAATGGATCAAAATCACGCAGAAATACCAAAAATGTGTTTGCAACTTTGCATTTCATCGTCTTTCCCGGAGTGTATCATCTCTTCATGCTGCTCGCTCGTGGACTATTACACCTCTGTCAGAGTTTGCATACTTTCATTAAACTCTGGGCAAGCGGGTATGTACAGGAGCCATCGAGTTCTCTATGACCCCCTCCCCCATACCACGACCACTAGTTAATCAACCAGTTGTTTTCAGTGTTCTCATCATCACTTGCTCTATAACAAGGACTGTTGCCAGGCCTGGTCAAACCGTATCACTCTTGTGAGTGATAAAATGTTCTGAGGGAAAATCTTCATACACATTTTAATTTCTCTCTTCTATATCAAGCATGTTCTGGATATAAATGTGTAGGAGAGAGTGGGGATAGTTAGGACAGAGATATGGTTCGAACAACCCATCTACTGCCAAAAAGTTACACTTTGCAAACGCCATGATTGGCTGAAAATATTCCCAATATTCATTGACCTGGAATCCGGCATTTGTTTGGGTAAGTATACACATTTTCTGTTTTTACGCATCCGCTGTAATTGTAAACAAGATGTTAAGCTTCACCAGGAGACAACGTTGCACTCCATTCACTCAATTAATTAAAGACTTGGATGATGTTCGTGAAGACAGTCCGAATCATCCCTGCCTTTTCCTACCGACATGGTGTAATGAGAAACGGCAAGCCAACATAGTCGGGAGGAAATGTAATCATGGAGACTGGAACAGGCCAGTTATTAATAAATCAATTTGAACTTGTGTGAGTGGGAGAGGGCGGAGTGAGGGGAGTCGGGTTAGGATGGCGGGAGTTGTGGTGGTGGTGGTGGTGGTGGGGGTGGGGGGGGGGGTGGTGGGGTGGTGGTGGTGGTGGTGGTGGTGGTGGTGTGTGTGTGTGTGTGTGTGTGTGTGTGTGTGTGTGTATGTGTGTGTGTTGGTGGGGGGGGGGGGGGAGGAGGTTGGGTTGTTGTGGCCCGGGTTGGTGAGTGACCAGGCGAACAAGTAAGTGGTGAGCGAGCAAATAGTTCATGAGCATTAGGTAAGGAATCGGCCCAGTCTGGACATAAATAGTACTAAGCTGAAATTCTCAGAAACGTTTCATATTATCATTAGAAACAAGACAACAAAAATCCACAACTTTAGTGTGCATGCTAATGCTACAGTAAGTTAAGAAATTTCCAAAGAAAATGTACTGTTGCATATTTCGAACATAATTGGATTGTAAGACATTGCGACCTAATGCAACAATGTCTTACAATCCAATAATGTTCAAAATATTCACGACCTTTCCACTTTATCCATCCATCATATGACATAATTAACTACGTGACGTGTAGAATGACATTATAATCAATGATGTAGATAAGTGCGTCACGAATGCATAATTGAAGACGGATTATGCGTTGTTGCACGAATTGTATGTCTTTACTATTTAAGAAAGATACTGTTGACTATTTTGAAACTATCTTCACTGGGCGTTGTTGCTGCCATAGGCAGCAACAGCAACCAGTCAAATTAGTTTCAAAATATTTAACAGTTTATCTGTATGGTTTACTGGAAATTGATAGTGAGAGAGTTCAGGGATCGAGCGAGGTGTGGGTGGAGCTTAGTTAGAGGTGGGCGTGACTTAGCAAAAACAGGAAATGTCCATTGGCTTACTGCTAGATGCTCACGTGTTCTACATTTGACATCGCACTCAAATAAAGATTTTAAGACATATACCATGCGATACAGACACTTAAGCACGAACGCGTGGATTAAGCGAGATACACTTATGTGTTGTTTATACCTTAAGGAGACATACATGTTTTTCATGAATTTCAATCTACGGATAACAATGAATATTGCGATGTACCTCCTAATATATCCACATTATTAAGCTGTGTTTTCTTCATCTGTTCCAGAACAATGGCAGGCGAGTGTTTGATATGTGGTGAAAATCTGTATGCATGTTTTGTGTCAACGTTAACACCTAAAGGACTCCACACATTTTTGTCTGCAAGTAAATCCTGCCTTGTAATGAATGCGTTGGTCAAAAGTTTGTGACGACATCACCTCTCATGCAGTATTGCTCGTTTTCGTGACTGACCGGGTCAGTGAACCACTGACGCAGTCCCTGGTTCGTGCGTTTTGGCGTTCCGGAAGTGTGGTATTTACTGACGTGGTCAGTCGAACTAGGACCCGAGTTTTGATCGCGGTTCGTTGTTACCAATGGTTACTGTTTCGTAAATCTCAAGATGGCGGCGCCCGGATACATATGACAACTTATTTAAATTAAGAAATCTCGTCAATATTTTTAGTGGATGTGTTCGACTGCGATTTACATAGACTGAAATTAAAGTCAAAATCGAAATACGATCAAATTAATTGCTAAAGTTAACGCAATTTATAATGCTTGTGTGTTCAGAACATTGCCACAAAATTACGATCGGAAAACGTCGCCAATTTGTATAAATGCCGGTTTGGCGTTTATGGTTCGTGGTCAGTGGTTTCTGGTTCGTGGTTTAAACTAAATCATCAAATTTACTGATTCGGTCCGTCGCAAAAACAACCCCATATAAAACAAAATCTGAACGGTTTCTGAGAAAAAACCCAGTTACGTTCATCTGGATACGAATTTGACCTTAAACGGCAATGTATGTTCTATACAGAGGACATAAATGTGAATGTCAAACTAACACTGCACGGTATACAGTCTACAGCAGAATTAAGAACACTACAGCGTACGGCGAAACGGAATGACGAATTGAGTTGTTCAGTATTAGCCCGTATCCGCAATAACATTGATCTTGTAGCCGGTGAAGCAAGATATCATCAAGAATGTTGTAATAAGATCTTAATGTGGTAGTAGAAACATCCTACAGCAGCAATAAGTCCTTCTTCGCTGTGCCCACTGTGTCTTGTCCTCAGCGAAAATCTTTAGCTTCCTCAGGTCCATTCTTGATTTAAGTGTACCGAATCCCACTTTTTAGGTCACTTCGTTGCACGCTTAGCAGATTTATGCAATGACGTCCTCTCCTGTGATACAGGAGAAATGGAAACACACAACCGTGTCAATTTTTAGATATAAACACTTTCTTTGAAGGAAAAGAAGGATACACATTACCAATTTAATGACTATATCTTTTCAAGAATATCAAAATATTTGCTTATTAAATGTCGATTTGCAGTTAACGAGCCAGTCATTCCAGTGGTAAATTTTCAAAAATAGTCTTCTATTGCCATGCAAATGTACATCCATCAAGACCACTGTAGAGGCCTGTCTCGGCCGGCGTCGTCATGAACGGGTTAAGGCATTTAAAATCAAAGCCATTGAATCACTATGGAAGTAACAACCATTACTAGTTACTTACTCATGGCGAATCACGTGTTATCAGCTTTAGGGATGTTGCCCACATGGATCCACGACAAATAACGTGATGTCAGCTTTAGAGATGTCACTCACTTGTATCCATGGCGAATCACACATTGCCAGCTTTAGAGATGTTGCTCACTTGTATCCATGACAGATCACATATTGTCAGCTTTAGAGATGTTGGTCATGTAGCTCGCCAGGTAGTGTCGGGCCGTTCCGGTGTATCATGTCAACTCGCCGCGCCGCAAGTGCACGACAGTGATGACGCTGGTTAGCATCCGGTCTCGGGGTGACGGACCTTGTACGAGACTGCCCTGCGGGTAACAAAAACTGGCTCCTAAGGCCGGTGGAACTCAATCGTTCCGGTGGGGCCGTGCGACCATCGTCGCGAACATTAAATACAACAATCTCATCCCAAGAATTTGTGTCACCAGTATGCCTGTCCATAGCAATTTCGTGATCTATGGACTTACCAGATTTGATTTTGGTGACCTAAAAATATAAGTCTATACAATGATCTTACCTGAACAATTATAAATATGCTAGATAAAACTAAAATAAGAGCATACGAAAATACGAGACATAGATACAGGTAGATGAACTTTTAAACATGGGGCACCCGGAGGTACCACACAGACTCGTAAGTCCGCAGAGGTATCCCTGCAAGGGAGGCTCCCGTACACGAGACTTAACTAATTAACTTAATATAAGTTATTATACCTCTAGGCTGAAAGGAAGAAGGTTATCTCGGATGAAAAGTTATGTGCCTCACGCGGGCACTACTCCTAGTGCTAGTTTGGGTGAGGAGTATTATCCTCACGTGGACTGTCGTCGCTGAATCCTTGCGAGAGGCAAGTGCCTCGCACAGGCCTCCGTCTCGGGAAGGTGTCGCCACTGCTTAAAGTGGGAGAAGAGTAGTATGCAAAAATGGGCCCACTATAATATTTCAACCAAAAATGCTTAAGAAAGAAAAGACCATACCTAGTGAGATTATGACTATAGGGTTGCGTGTTTTACGTGAAGACGGGATGGGTGATTCCCGATGGATTCCCTCGTCACCGTTTTATGTGATTCTTAGTATGCTGAGTTAGTAGTTGCCGCTTTTATTTATGCGGGCCTTCTGCTTTGCTTAATTATCCTTTAGTTGTTTTCAAAACAAGAACTATTTTTGGCTGCAACTGGCTGGTATCTACCTAGCTATTAGACACGGCTGTCTTTGAGAACAGAAGCCCCATGACATCAATACTGAAGACAACGCTCATACATGTTACGTAGTAAGATCACCGAACTGGATAAGAATCCGGACATCCCACTCCATAACCACAGAAAACGTTACAAGACATGGGTTTCTTTTCACGAAAGCATTATTAGACCATTGCTCTATCGTTATGGTGGGGGTGAGAGAGACGAATACCCACCGTAAATGTCCTTCCCACAAGGGCGTGGCAGATCTAAATATCATGCCCAGACATTCTTATGGAATTCGGTGGGGATACGGATCTCGGCCGTCACGGGTCCTATGGAACTAACCGTTTAACCTGTCATTAGGTTTATATACAAGTTGCCCTGCTTTGCACTGCGGTGCGGGAGGTTTGTTCAGCAAATAAAATAATAATTAATGTTTTCGCAGTGCTTTCCTACATTGGCAAAAGTGCTAACTACTAAGTATCCGAAGATACAAGGGAAATGTATGTGACACCACACCATGGCCATCACCGCTTGGAAACCCCAACAGTTTCCCAGAGTCGGATCAGCCCATGGTACGGATAGGGACATCCAAACAATTAAGAAGCCACAAGGCTGAGTGGAGCATGAAGAGAGACAAAACTTAGAGTTATGAGTCTTACCGGAGTGTGGGGCTAGATTACTGCACTACCAGAAGAGAAGAGCATATTACCGAGTTGGTAATGAAGAAAGTGTCTCTAATCATTTTGAACCTATCCTATCGATAGCATGCCGGGATAAACAGAGTTATAGCACGGACACCGACCTCAGTGAAAAATTGTTGGTGGCGGGAGATGGTGCTGCATATATAAATGTTGCTGTATGGTGCTTCCTACGTGCACTGCAGTCCTATATTTTCTGTAACTAAGCAAAACATATGAATTGATGGCCACTGACCATATATACACACAAAATCTAACCAGAACAATCAATACGGTATTAAATGATCAAAGTTATATATCTTAGTACAGGTTAACGTTCCTACTATAGTGCGGTTAGTAACAGATTGCAGAAAATGAGAATAACTATAAACAAATACAGAAATTATAACTAGCGGTCCTAAGACCGTTACGGTACCTTTTAGTCATCGGGACCGTTCTTACGGATACAATATAATTAACGAAACACATATAGAGGAATAATTAAACTGTGAAGTATAGTTACTTGAATACTCGGTAGTCATTCTTAAGTTAGGCTACCGTGTTACTGAAATTGATACGTCATTCCGTAGTTGACGTGGGTTGATGCGCTGCTTGCAGGAAGCTGGAAAGTTCCCGCCGGTTGGTTCCCGCAAGCTGACTTCCGCAATAATGATTTCTGTAAGAACACTCATGGTGGGAGGGCATCGCTCAGCACTATAAGCCTAATAGGATGTCTAATGAGCAGTCAGCAAAAGATACGATAGTACTACTGTGGTGAATAAAGTTCCCGTACACCGAAGGCATGGATGGAAGTTGTAAACAACCCGATCACAAGCGGGGGTTGTCAGAGGCAAACGAAGATACAAAGCAAAGCTTCACAGTGCTGGGTACGTCAGCTAGCTCTGAAGACGCACCGGGCAGAGTTTACTTGCTGTGGTCGAAAGTTAGAAGAACCTACATGATAATAGTGCGGTGACAGTTGAAATACCACTTTTAGGTGTGGCCGGCAGATCCGGCGAGTCATCCATCAAAGAACATCCTGCCTCTACATCTGTAGAATCACATATTCAGGCCGTAAAGGCCTCACCTCAAATTTGTGTTCCGAAGTAGATATTGATATTCGTGAACAATAATCAGAAAGTTCCAAATTACTCCCATAAGTAGGGAGTTACAAAATTGTTTTAGTGCGGTGGGTTGGGCAACTGCCAGCTATGGGAGAAAAACCCGACACATAGCGAAGTAATACACGTATTGTCTGTTGCGCTGATAGTAGCTGGTACAGATCCAACCTGTTCGGCCCCTGGCCGAGGATGCTCTCGATCTCGTGTGTGTGTGTTGTAATATTTGAGGCGTTTATATGCTAGTTCCCAATGCTAGGGTCTAGACTCACGCCTGGCCTTTATGGTTTCTGTTGAATTCCTGTGAATTCTTGTGACGTCGGTTTGTGCATTAGCGTGTGTGTGTGTGTGTGTGTGTGTGTGTGTGTGTGTGTGTGTGTGTGTGTGTGTGTGTGTGTGTGTGTGTGTGTGTGTGTGTGTGTGTGTGTGTGTGTGTGTGTGTGTGTGTGTGTGTGTGTGTGTGTGTGTGTGTGTGTGTGTGTGTGTGTGTGTGTGTGTGTGTGTGTGTGTGTGTGTGTGTGTGTGTGTGTGTGTGTGTGTGTGTGTGTGTGTGTGTGTGTGTGTGTGTGTGTGTGTGTGTGTGTGTGTGTGTGTGTGTGTGTGTGTGTGTGTGTGTGTGTGTGTGTGTGTGTGTGTGTGTGTGTGTGTGTGTGTGTGTGTGTGTGTGTGTGTGTGTGTGTGTGTGTGTGTGTGTGTGTGTGTGTGTGTGTGTGTGTGTGTGTGTGTGTGTGTGTGTGTGTGTGTGTGTGTGTGTGTGTGTGTGTGTGTGTGTGTGTGTGTGTGTGTGTGTGTGTGTGTGTGTGTGTGTGTGTGTGTGTGTGTGTGTGTGTGTGTGTGTGTGTGTGTGTGTGTGTGTGTGTGTGTGTGTGTGTGTGTGTGTGTGTGTGTGTGTGTGTGTGTGTGTGTGTGTGTGTGTGTGTGTGTGTGTGTGTGTGTGTGTGTGTGTGTGTGTGTGTGTGTGTGTGTGTGTGTGTGTGTGTGTGTGTGTGTGTGTGTGTGTGTGTGTGTGTGTGTGTGTGTGTGTGTGTGTGTGTGTGTGTGTGTGTGTGTGTGTGTGTGTGTGTGTGTGTGTGTGTGTGTGTGTGTGTGTGTGTGTGTGTGTGTGTGTGTGTGTGTGTGTGTGTGTGTGTGTGTGTGTGTGTGTGTGTGTGTGTGTGTGTGTGTGTGTGTGTGTGTGTGTGTGTGTGTGTGTGTGTGTGTGTGTGTGTGTGTGTGTGTGTGTGTGTGTGTGTGTGTGTGTGTGTGTGTGTGTGTGTGTGTGTGTGTGTGTGTGTGTGTGTGTGTGTGTGTGTGTGTGTGTGTGTGTGTGTGTGTGTGTGTGTGTGTGTGTGTGTGTGTGTGTGTGTGTGTGTGTGTGTGTGTGTGTGTGTGTGTGTGTGTGTGTGTGTGTGTGTGTGTGTGTGTGTGTGTGTGTGTGTGTGTGTGTGTGTGTGTGTGTGTGTGTGTGTGTGTGTGTGTGTGTGTGTGTGTGTGTGTGTGTGTGTGTGTGTGTGTGTGTGTGTGTGTGTGTGTGTGTGTGTGTGTGTGTGTGTGTGTGTGTGTGTGTGTGTGTGTGTGTGTGTGTGTGTGTGTGTGTGTGTGTGTGTGTGTGTGTGTGTGTGTGTGTGTGTGTGTGTGTGTGTGTGTGTGTGTGTGTGTGTGTGTGTGTGTGTGTGTGTGTGTGTGTGTGTGTGTGTGTGTGTGTGTGTGTGTGTGTGTGTGTGTGTGTGTGTGTGTGTGTGTGTGTGTGTGTGTGTGTGTGTGTGTGTGTGTGTGTGTGTGTGTGTGTGTGTGTGTGTGTGTGTGTGTGTGTGTGTGTGTGTGTGTGTGTGTGTGTGTGTGTGTGTGTGTGTGTGTGTGTGTGTGTGTGTGTGTGTGTGTGTGTGTGTGTGTGTGTGTGTGTGTGTGTGTGTGTGTGTGTGTGTGTGTGTGTGTGTGTGTGTGTGTGTGTGTGTGTGTGTGTGTGTGTGTGTGTGTGTGTGTGTGTGTGTGTGTGTGTGTGTGTGTGTGTGTGTGTGTGTGTGTGTGTGTGTGTGTGTGTGTGTGTGTGTGTGTGTGTGTGTGTGTGTGTTGATCGTTGTCTCTCAATTTTGTCTCATGTTGCTGTTCTTTTCCATGGCTTTTTTTTGTTGCTCCTCATGCTTGGGCGTGTGTAATGGGGATGGCCTAACCTGGACCTAACGGGGGTGGGGAAGGGATGGGGTAGGTGTTGGGTCGGGGGAGGTGCGTACGGTCTTATGACCTGATGCACCCAAGGTGGGGGGGGGGGCTTTAGGTCAGAGACCTCCCGGCCCCTTTGGGGGGAGTGGGGAGGTTGGGGTGTGGGGTCTTTCGGGTCCTGGGACCCATTTGGTCTTCTGGCCATCATCCGAGCAGGCACTAGCGCGCACTTGTTTGATTTTGATTGGTTAGGTAGCCCGTATGGTGACTGTGTCCGTCCGAGGACGAACTCGATCAGTCATCCGGGTTACATCCCTCCATAGTCCCCTCGAAAATTCCGAAAGATTCTAATTCTAGCAATTTGGTTTTGGTTTTGTAATCCGTATGTTGCGTGGTTCCATCCGAGGAGGGATCCATTCAGCATCCGGTTTACTTTGACTATGCCGAAATTTCTTGCCTACCTAACCCTAGCTCACGTTCACACAGTGATGGGCACTGTATGACGGGACCTCAGTTTAAAGTCCCATCCGAGAAGACTGAGGTCTCGATCTCTGGATCGCGACTCCTTTTATACACCTCGTGATGTCGCAGGCGCAGGTTCCAACCAATCATCGTTCGAGCAACAGCCAATCAGCGCATAGCTAATAATAGCGCAGTCGAAAGTTCTAGAACATTCTAGAAGTTCTGCGCCCACGTGGTTATGACGTCACGGCAATATTTTGAAGATAATCAAGAAGGGTTTTCCGTGGATAACTCAGCCATTTCTTAACCGATTTTGAAATGGTTTACAGATTTAAAAAGCCCGTCGAATTCTGGTCTTGATTAATGCCAGATTTAACGGGAACAGGTAATCAAAAAGGATTACAGGGTACCATCTCGGTACACTAAAAGCGCCATCCTATCTTGGTCGTAAACTAATTGCTCTATCAAAAATAGCATCTAGACGCGCACATGCGCATCATGCGTTTTAACGAACTTAGTCGTTTTCGCAACGCGATCTCTCTCATAGGCTCATATACGCTTATGGCTCTACCCAGGGGGGGGGGGGCGTGTTCAGGGAACGAATCCAGGACGAGCGGCACGTACCCAGCTTAGCTGGTTCGGCTGGTACCCGATCGGTCGATCCGAATGACACCACCCCCTCCTAGTTTGACATCCGTGGCAAACGATCGCGCATGGCGGATCGACGCATGGACGTACACTAGGCATGAATTATAGACTTCCCGGGTAGGCGCGTGGCCGGAGAGGAGTAGTGACGCAATAGACGCGTATTCAAGAGACAGAGCACATAGAGGTGTCACGAGGAGGAGGGGAGGGGGAGGGGAGGCATACTTTTAGTTTTCAATTTTTGACCTGGAATTATTTTTCCAGGCCTTCTCTTTTTTTGTTTTGTTTTATTAATATTACGGTGCGTGCTGTAACTTTATTTCGTATATGATTCTAAACAATAGCTCGCATGGGTGTTCTCTCTGGGTGCGGATAATCATTATTTCCGCGGAGAACACCCAAGCTCAAACGTACCACATTTTAAGTTTAAATATATAATATAATAATAAAAAAAGAAAAAAAGACAAGGTATACATATATAAACCATGTAACATACCCTCATGAGGTATTTATCGAATCACACCGAATTACTTGCGCACCCCGGGTAAATAAAGGAGTACGCAACACATATCTCTTATTATTTATTAAAACTATATTTGCGGCCCGTCATAGCGGGTCCGCAACGGGCAGCTCTCGCTGACCCCATATCCGTCCTGACATCTAACATTTAAAGTGTGCGGCTGTGTCGGCTGTGTCGGATAACCGTAGTGATCCTAGAGACGGGATTCAATTGATCTAACATATATAAGAAGAAGAAAAGTATTAAAAAAATAAAGTCATAATTAATACATTTCCGCGAATCGCACTATTGATGTTTCTGCTGTATCACACATGATCACACCTCTGCAGCGAAATTTCTCCCATTGAGTCTGTTGTCAGCTTTAGAGATGTTGGTCACTTGTATCCATGACGAATTAAGTGTTGCTAGCTTTAGAGATGTTGGTCACTTGTATCCATGACATATCACGTGTTATCAGCTTTAGAGATGTTGGTCACTTGTATCCATGACAGATCACGTGTTGTCAGCTTCACGTGCTGTTAGCATTAGAGATGTTGCTCACTTGTATCCATGACAGATCACGTGTTGTCAGCTTCACGTGTTGTTAGCTTTAGAGATGTTGCTCACTTGTATCCATGACAGATCACGTGTTGTCAGCTTTAGAGATGTTGGTCACTTGTATTCATGACAGATCACGTATTGTCAGCTTTAGAGATGTTGCTCACTTGTATCCATGACAGATCACGTGTTGTCAGCTTTAGAGATGTTGCTCACTTGTATCCATGTTAGATCACGTGTTGTCAGCTTTAGAGATGTTGGTCACTTGTATCCATGACAGATCACATATTGTTAGCTGTAGATATGTTGCTCACTTGTATCCATGACAGATCACGTGTTGTTAGCTTTAGAGATGTTGCTCACTTGTATCCATGACAGATCACATATTGTTAGCTTTAGATATGTTGCTCACTTGTATCCATGACAGATCACGTGTTGTTAGCTTTAGAAATGTTGGTCACGTGTATCCATGACAGATCATGTGTTATCAGCTTTAGAGATGTTGGTCACTTGTATCCATGACAGATCACGTGCTATCAGCTTTAGAGATGTTTCTTACTTGTATCCATGACATATCACGTGTTGTTAGCTTTAGAGATGTTGCTCACTTGTATCCATGACATATCACGTGTTGTTAGCTTTAGAGCTGTTGCTCACTTGTATCCATCACAGATTACGTGTTGTGAGCCTTAGAGATGTTGGTAACTTGTATCCATGACAGATCACGTGTTATCAGCTTTAGAGATGTTGCTCAATTGTATCCATGACGAATCAAGTGTTGCTAGCTTTAGAGATGTTGGTCACTTGTATCCATGACAGATCACATGTTGTCAGCTTCACGTGTTGTTAGCTTTAGAGATGTTGGTCACTTGTATCCATGACAGATCACGTGTTATCAGCTTTAGAGATGTTGGTCACTTGTATCCATGACAGATCACGTGTTGTCAGCTTTAGAGATGTTGGTCACTTGTATCCATGACATGAGGGGGTGGGGGGGGGGGGGTGAGGCATACTTTTAGTTTTCAATTTTTGACCTGGAATTATTTTTCCAGGCCTTCTCTTTTTTTGTTTTGTTTTATTAATATTACGGTGCGTGCTGTAGCTTTATTTCGTAGATGATTCTAAACAATAGCTCGCATGGGTGTTTTCTCTGGGTGCGGATAATCATTATCTCCACGGAGAACACCCAAGCTCAAACGTACCACATTTTAAGTTTAAATATATAATATAATAATAAAAAAATAAAAAAGACAAGGTATACATATATAAACCATGTAACATACACTCATGAGGTATTTATCGAATCACACCGAATTACTTGCGCACCCCAGGTAAATAAAGGGGTACGCAACACGTATCTCTTATTATTTATTAAAACTATATTTGCAGCCCGTCATAGCGGGTCCGCAACGGGCAGCTCTCGCTGACCCCATATCCGTCCTGACATCTAACATTTAAAGTGTGCGGCTGTGTCGGCTGTGTCGGATAACCGTAGTGATCCTAGAGACGGGATTCAATTGATCTAACATATATAAGAAGAAGAAAAGTATTTAAAAAATAAAGTCATAATTAATACATTTCCGCGAATCGCACTATTGATGTTTCTGCTGTATCACACATGATCACACCTCTGCAGCGAAATTTCCCCCATTGAGTCTGTTGTCAGCTTTAGAGATGTTGGTCACTTGTATCCATTACAGATCACGTGTTGGCAGCTTCACGTGTTGTTAGCTTTAGAGATGTTGGTCACTTGTATCCATGACACATCACGTGTTATCAGCTTTAGAGATGTTGGTCACTTGTATCCATTACAGATCACGTGTTGGCAGCTTCACGTGTTGTTAGCTTTAGAGATGTTGGTCACTTGTATCCATGACAGATCACGTGTTATCAGCTTTAGAGATGTTGCTCACATGTATCCATGACAGATCACGTGTTGTTAGCTTTAGAGATGTTCCTCACTTGTATCCATGACAGATCACATATTGTTAGCTTTAGATATGTTGCTCACTTGTATCCATGACAGATCACGTGTTGTTAGCTTTAGAAATGTTGGTCACGTGTATCCATGACAGATCATGTGTTATCAGCTTTAGAGATGTTGGTCACTTGTATCCATGACAGATCACTTGTTATCAGCTCTAGAGATGTTTCTCAATTGTATCCATGACAGATCACGTGTTGTTAGCTTTAGAGATGTTGCTCACTTGTATCTATGACATATCACGTGTTGCTAGCATTAGAGCTGTTGCTGACTTGTATCCATCACAGATTACGTGTTGTGAGCTTTAGAGATGTTGGTAACTTGTATCCATGACAGATCACGTGTTATCAGCTTCACGTGTTGTTAGCTTTAGAGATGTTGGTCACGTGTATCCATGACAGATCACGTGTTATCATCTTTAGAGATGTTGGTCACGTGTATCCATAACAGATCACGTGTTGTTAGCTTTAGAGATGTTGGTCACTTGTATCCAGGACAGATTATGTGTTATCAGCTTTAGAGATGTTGGTCACGTGTATCCATGACAGATCACGTGTTATCAGCTTTAGAGATGTTGGTCACGTGTATCCATGACAGATCACGTGTTATCAGCTTTAGAGATGTTGCTCAATTGTATCCATGACGAATCAAGTGTGGCTAGCTTTAGAGATGTTGGTCACTTGTATCCATGACAGATCACGTGTTGTCAGCTTCACGTGTTGTTAGCTTTAGAGATGTTGGTCACCTGTATCCATGACAGATCACGTGTTATCAGCTTTAGAGATGTTGGTCACTTATATCCATGACAGATCACGTGTTGTCAGCTTTACGTGTTGTTAGCTTTAGAGATGTTGCTCACTTGTACCCATGACAGATCACGTGTTGTCAGCTTTAGAGATGTTGGTCACTTGTATCCATGGGAGGAGGGGGGGGGGGAGGCATACTTTTAGTTTTCAATTTTTGACCTGGAATTATTTTTCCAGGCCTTCTCTTTTTTTTGTTTTGTTTTATTAATATTACGGTGCGTGCTGTAACTTTATTTCGTAGATGATTCTAAACAATAGCTCGCATGGGTGTTCTCTCTGGGTGCGGATAATCATTATCTCCGCGGAGAACACCCAAGCTCAAACGTACCACATTTTAAGTTTAAATATATAATATAATAATAAAAAAAGAAAAAAAGACAAGGTATACATATATAAACCATGTAACATACACTCATGAGGTATTTATCGAATCACACCGAATTACTTGCGCACCCCGGGTAAATAAAGGGGTACGCAACACGTATCTCTTATTATTTATTAAAACTATATTTGCGGCCCGTCATAGCGGGTCCGCAACGGGCAGCTCTCGCTAACCCCATATCCGTCCTGACATCTAACATTTAAAGTGTGCGGCTGTGTCGGCTGTGTCGGATAACCGTAGTGATCCTAGAGACGGGATTCAATTGATCTAACATATATAAGAAGAAGAAAAGTATTAAAAACATAAAGTCATAATTAATACATTTCCGCGAATCGCACTATTGATGTTTCTGCTGTATCACACATGATCACACCTCTGCAGCGAAATTTCCCCCATTGAGTCTGTTGTCAGCTTTAGAGATGTTGGTCACTTGTATCCATGACGAATCAAGTGTTGCTAGCTTTAGAGATGTTGGTCACTTGTATCCATGACAGATCACGTGTTTTTGGCTTTGGAGATGTTGGTCACTTGTATCCATTACAGATCACGTGTTGTCAGCTTCACGTGTTGTTAGCTTTAGAGATGTTGGTCACTTGTATCCATGACATATCACGTGTTATCAGCTTTGGAGATGTTGGTCACTTGTATCCATGACAGATCACGTGTTGTCAGCTTCACGTGTTGTTAGCATTAGAGATGTTGCTCACTTGTATCCATGACAGATCACGTGTTGTCAGCTTCACGTGTTGTTAGCTTTAGAGATGTTGCTCACTTGTATCCATGACAGATCACGTGTTGTCAGCTTTAGAGATGTTGGTCACTTGTATTCATGACAGATCACGTATTGTCAGCTTTAGAGATGTTGCTCACTTGTATCCATGACAGATCACGTGTTGTCAGCTTTAGAGATGTTGCTCACTTGTATCCATGTTAGATCACGTGTTGTCAGCTTTAGAGATGTTGGTCACTTGTATCCATGACAGATCACATATTGTTAGCTGTAGATATGTTGCTCACTTGTATCCATGACAGATCACGTGTTGTTAGCTTTAGAGATGTTGCTCACTTGTATCCATGACAGATCACATATTGTTAGCTTTAGATATGTTGCTCACTTGTATCCATGACAGATCACGTGTTGTTAGCTTTAGAAATGTTGGTCACGTGTATCCATGACAGATCACGTGTTATCAGCTTTAGAGATGTTGGTCACTTGTATCCATGACAGATCACGTGCTATCAGCTTTAGAGATGTTTCTTACTTGTATCCATGACATATCACGTGTTGTTAGCTTTAGAGATGTTGCTCACTTGTATCCATGACATATCACGTGTTGTTAGCTTTAGAGCTGTTGCTCACTTGTATCCATCACAGATTACGTGTTGTGAGCCTTAGAGATGTTGGTAACTTGTATCCATGACAGATCACGTGTTATCAGCTTTAGAGATGTTGCTCAATTGTATCCATGACGAATCAAGTGTTGCTAGCTTTAGAGATGTTGGTCACTTGTATCCATGACAGATCACATGTTGTCAGCTTCACGTGTTGTTAGCTTTAGAGATGTTGGTCACTTGTATCCATGACAGATCACGTGTTATCAGCTTTAGAGATGTTGGTCACTTGTATCCATGACAGATCACGTGTTGTCAGCTTTAGAGATGTTGGTCACTTGTATCCATGACATGAGGGGGTGGGGGGGGGGGGGTGAGGCATACTTTTAGTTTTCAATTTTTGACCTGGAATTATTTTTCCAGGCCTTCTCTTTTTTTGTTTTGTTTTATTAATATTACGGTGCGTGCTGTAGCTTTATTTCGTAGATGATTCTAAACAATAGCTCGCATGGGTGTTTTCTCTGGGTGCGGATAATCATTATCTCCACGGAGAACACCCAAGCTCAAACGTACCACATTTTAAGTTTAAATATATAATATAATAATAAAAAAATAAAAAAGACAAGGTATACATATATAAACCATGTAACATACACTCATGAGGTATTTATCGAATCACACCGAATTACTTGCGCACCCCAGGTAAATAAAGGGGTACGCAACACGTATCTCTTATTATTTATTAAAACTATATTTGCAGCCCGTCATAGCGGGTCCGCAACGGGCAGCTCTCGCTGACCCCATATCCGTCCTGACATCTAACATTTAAAGTGTGCGGCTGTGTCGGCTGTGTCGGATAACCGTAGTGATCCTAGAGACGGGATTCAATTGATCTAACATATATAAGAAGAAGAAAAGTATTTAAAAAATAAAGTCATAATTAATACATTTCCGCGAATCGCACTATTGATGTTTCTGCTGTATCACACATGATCACACCTCTGCAGCGAAATTTCCCCCATTGAGTCTGTTGTCAGCTTTAGAGATGTTGGTCACTTGTATCCATTACAGATCACGTGTTGGCAGCTTCACGTGTTGTTAGCTTTAGAGATGTTGGTCACTTGTATCCATGACATATCACATGTTATCAGCTTTAGAGATGTTGGTCACTTGTATCCATGACAGATCACGTGTTGTCAGCTTCACGTGTTGTTAGCTTTAGAGATGTTGCTCACTTGTATCCATGACAGATCAGGTGTTGTCAGCTTTACAGATGTTGGTCACTTGTATCCATGACAGATCACGTGTTATCAGCTTTAGAGATGTTGCTCACATGTATCCATGACAGATCACGTGTTGTTAGCTTTAGAGATGTTCCTCACTTGTATCCATGACAGATCACATATTGTTAGCTTTAGATATGTTGCTCACTTGTATCCATGACAGATCACGTGTTGTTAGCTTTAGAAATGTTGGTCACGTGTATCCATGACAGATCATGTGTTATCAGCTTTAGAGATGTTGGTCACTTGTATCCATGACAGATCACGTGTTGTTAGCTTTAGAGATGTTGCTCACTTGTATCTATGACATATCACGTGTTGCTAGCTTTAGAGCTGTTGCTGACTTGTATCCATCACAGATTACGTGTTGTGAGCTTTAGAGATGTTGGTAACTTGTATCCATGACAGATCACGTGTTATCAGCTTCACGTGTTGTTAGCTTTAGAGATGTTGGTCACGTGTATCCATGACAGATCACGTGTTATCATCTTTAGAGATGTTGGTCACGTGTATCCATAACAGATCACGTGTTGTTAGCTTTAGAGATGTTGGTCACTTGTATCCAGGACAGATTATGTGTTATCAGCTTTAGAGATGTTGGTCACGTGTATCCATGACAGATCACGTGTTATCAGCTTTAGAGATGTTGGTCACGTGTATCCATGACAGATCACGTGTTATCAGCTTTAGAGATGTTGCTCAATTGTATCCATGACGAATCAAGTGTGGCTAGCTTTAGAGATGTTGGTCACCTGTATCCATGACAGATCACGTGTTGTCAGCTTCACGTGTTGTTAGCTTTAGAGATGTTGGTCACCTGTATCCATGACAGATCACGTGTTATCAGCTTTAGAGATGTTGGTCACTTATATCCATGACAGATCACGTGTTGTCAGCTTTACGTGTTGTTAGCTTTAGAGATGTTGCTCACTTGTACCCATGACAGATCACGTGTTGTCAGCTTTAGAGATGTTGGTCACTTGTATCCATGGGAGGAGGGGGGGGGGGGGGGAGGCATACTTTTAGTTTTCAATTTTTGACCTGGAATTATTTTTCCAGGCCTTCTCTTTTTTTGTTTTGTTTTATTAATATTACGGTGCGTGCTGTAGCTTTATTTCGTAGATGATTCTAAACAATAGCTCGCATGGGTGTTTTCTCTGGGTGCGGATAATCATTATCTCCACGGAGAACACCCAAGCTCAAACGTACCACATTTTAAGTTTAAATATATAATATAATAATAAAAAAATAAAAAAGACAAGGTATACATATATAAACCATGTAACATACACTCATGAGGTATTTATCGAATCACACCGAATTACTTGCGCACCCCAGGTAAATAAAGGGGTACGCAACACGTATCTCTTATTATTTATTAAAACTATATTTGCAGCCCGTCATAGCGGGTCCGCAACGGGCAGCTCTCGCTGACCCCATATCCGTCCTGACATCTAACATTTAAAGTGTGCGGCTGTGTCGGCTGTGTCGGATAACCGTAGTGATCCTAGAGACGGGATTCAATTGATCTAACATATATAAGAAGAAGAAAAGTATTTAAAAAATAAAGTCATAATTAATACATTTCCGCGAATCGCACTATTGATGTTTCTGCTGTATCACACATGATCACACCTCTGCAGCGAAATTTCCCCCATTGAGTCTGTTGTCAGCTTTAGAGATGTTGGTCACTTGTATCCATTACAGATCACGTGTTGGCAGCTTCACGTGTTGTTAGCTTTAGAGATGTTGGTCACTTGTATCCATGACACATCACGTGTTATCAGCTTTAGAGATGTTGGTCACTTGTATCCATTACAGATCACGTGTTGGCAGCTTCACGTGTTGTTAGCTTTAGAGATGTTGGTCACTTGTATCCATGACAGATCACGTGTTATCAGCTTTAGAGATGTTGCTCACATGTATCCATGACAGATCACGTGTTGTTAGCTTTAGAGATGTTCCTCACTTGTATCCATGACAGATCACATATTGTTAGCTTTAGATATGTTGCTCACTTGTATCCATGACAGATCACGTGTTGTTAGCTTTAGAAATGTTGGTCACGTGTATCCATGACAGATCATGTGTTATCAGCTTTAGAGATGTTGGTCACTTGTATCCATGACAGATCACTTGTTATCAGCTCTAGAGATGTTTCTCAATTGTATCCATGACAGATCACGTGTTGTTAGCTTTAGAGATGTTGCTCACTTGTATCTATGACATATCACGTGTTGCTAGCATTAGAGCTGTTGCTGACTTGTATCCATCACAGATTACGTGTTGTGAGCTTTAGAGATGTTGGTAACTTGTATCCATGACAGATCACGTGTTATCAGCTTCACGTGTTGTTAGCTTTAGAGATGTTGGTCACGTGTATCCATGACAGATCACGTGTTATCATCTTTAGAGATGTTGGTCACGTGTATCCATAACAGATCACGTGTTGTTAGCTTTAGAGATGTTGGTCACTTGTATCCAGGACAGATTATGTGTTATCAGCTTTAGAGATGTTGGTCACGTGTATCCATGACAGATCACGTGTTATCAGCTTTAGAGATGTTGGTCACGTGTATCCATGACAGATCACGTGTTATCAGCTTTAGAGATGTTGCTCAATTGTATCCATGACGAATCAAGTGTGGCTAGCTTTAGAGATGTTGGTCACTTGTATCCATGACAGATCACGTGTTGTCAGCTTCACGTGTTGTTAGCTTTAGAGATGTTGGTCACCTGTATCCATGACAGATCACGTGTTATCAGCTTTAGAGATGTTGGTCACTTATATCCATGACAGATCACGTGTTGTCAGCTTTACGTGTTGTTAGCTTTAGAGATGTTGCTCACTTGTACCCATGACAGATCACGTGTTGTCAGCTTTAGAGATGTTGGTCACTTGTATCCATGGGAGGAGGGGGGGGGGGGGAGGCATACTTTTAGTTTTCAATTTTTGACCTGGAATTATTTTTCCAGGCCTTCTCTTTTTTTTGTTTTGTTTTATTAATATTACGGTGCGTGCTGTAACTTTATTTCGTAGATGATTCTAAACAATAGCTCGCATGGGTGTTCTCTCTGGGTGCGGATAATCATTATCTCCGCGGAGAACACCCAAGCTCAAACGTACCACATTTTAAGTTTAAATATATAATATAATAATAAAAAAAGAAAAAAAGACAAGGTATACATATATAAACCATGTAACATACACTCATGAGGTATTTATCGAATCACACCGAATTACTTGCGCACCCCGGGTAAATAAAGGGGTACGCAACACGTATCTCTTATTATTTATTAAAACTATATTTGCGGCCCGTCATAGCGGGTCCGCAACGGGCAGCTCTCGCTAACCCCATATCCGTCCTGACATCTAACATTTAAAGTGTGCGGCTGTGTCGGCTGTGTCGGATAACCGTAGTGATCCTAGAGACGGGATTCAATTGATCTAACATATATAAGAAGAAGAAAAGTATTAAAAACATAAAGTCATAATTAATACATTTCCGCGAATCGCACTATTGATGTTTCTGCTGTATCACACATGATCACACCTCTGCAGCGAAATTTCCCCCATTGAGTCTGTTGTCAGCTTTAGAGATGTTGGTCACTTGTATCCATGACGAATCAAGTGTTGCTAGCTTTAGAGATGTTGGTCACTTGTATCCATGACAGATCACGTGTTTTTGGCTTTGGAGATGTTGGTCACTTGTATCCATTACAGATCACGTGTTGTCAGCTTCACGTGTTGTTAGCTTTAGAGATGTTGGTCACTTGTATCCATGACATATCACGTGTTATCAGCTTTGGAGATGTTGGTCACTTGTATCCATGACAGATCACGTGTTGTCAGCTTCACGTGTTGTTAGCTTTGGAGATGTTGGTCACTTGTATCCATGACAGATCACGTGTTGTCATCTTCACGTGTTGTTAGCTTTAGAGATGTTGCTCACTTGTATCCATGACAGATCACGTGTTGTCAGCTTTAGAGATGTTGGTCACGTGTATCCATGACAGATCACGTGTTGTCAGCTTTAGAGATGTTGGTCACTTGTATCCATGACAGATCACGTGTTATCAGCTTTAGAGATGTTGCTCAATTGTATCCATGACAGATCACATATTGTTAGCTTTAGATATGTTGCTCACTTGTATCCATGACAGATCACATATTGTTAGCTTTAGATATGTTGCTCACTTGTATCCATGACAGATCACGTGTTGTCAGCTTTAGAGATGTTGGTCACTTGTATCCATGACAGATCACGTGTTATCAGCTTTAGAGATGTTGGTCACTTGTATCCATGACAGATCACGTGTTATCAGCTTTAGAGATGTTTCTCACTTGTATCCATGAC
Organism: Chaetoderma sp. LZ-2023a; assembly: GCA_034401795.1. Classification (NCBI taxonomy): domain Eukaryota; kingdom Metazoa; phylum Mollusca; class Caudofoveata; order Chaetodermatida; family Chaetodermatidae; genus Chaetoderma; species Chaetoderma sp. LZ-2023a. The sequence goes on along the minus strand of CM067371.1, from coordinate 129,554,760 downwards.
AGAACACGTGTTATCAGCTTTAGAGATGTTGCTCAATTGTATCCATGACGAATCAAGTGTTGCTAGCTTTAGAGATGTTGGTCACTTGTATCCATGACAGATCACGTGTTGTCAGCTTCACGTGTTATTAGCTTTAGAGATGTTGGTCACTTGTATCCATGACAGATCACGTGTTGTCAGCTTTACGTGTTGTTAGCTTTAGAGATGTTGCTCATTTGTATCCATGACAGATCACGTGTTGTCAGCTTCACGTGTTGTTAGCTTTAGAGATGTTGGTCACTTGTATCCATGACAGATCACGTGTTGTCAGCTTTAGAGATGTTGGTCACTTGTATCCATGACAGATCACGTGATATCAGCTTTATAGATGTTGCTCACTTGTATCAATGACAGGTCACGTGTTGTTAGCTTTAGAGATGTTGGTCACTTGTATCCATTACAGATCACGTGTTGTCAGCTTCACGTGTTGTTAGCTTTAGAGATGTTGGTCACTTGTATCCATGACATATCACTTGTTATCAGCTTTAGAGATATTGGTCACTTGAATCCATGACAGATCACGTGTTGTCAGCTTCACGTGTTGTTAGCTTTAGAGATGTTGCTCACTTGTAACCATGACAGATCACGTGTTGTCAGCTTCACGTGTTGTTAGCTTTAGAGATGTTGCTCACTTGTATCCATGACAGATCACGTGTTGTTAGCTTTAGAGATGTTGCTCACATGTATCCATGACATATCACGTGTTGTTGGCTTTAGAGATGTTGCTCACTTGTATCCATAACAGATCACGTGTTGTTAGCTTTAGAGATGTTGGTCACTTGTATCCAGGACAGATCACGTGTTATCTGCTTTAGAGATGTTGGTCACGTGTATCCATGACAGATCACGTGTTATCTGCTTTAGAGATGTTGGTCACGTGTATCCATGACAGATCACGTGTTATCAGCTTTAGAGATGTTGGTCACATGTATCCATGACAGATCACGTGTTATCAGCTTTAGAGATGTTGGTCACGTGTATCCATGACAGATCACGTGTTATCATCTTTAGAGATGTTGGTCACGTGTATCCATAACAGACCACGTGTTGTTAGCTTTAGAGATATTGGTCACTTGTATCCATGACAGATCACGTGTTGTTAGCTTTCGAGATGTTGGTCACTTGTATCCATGCCAGATCACGTGTTGTTAGCTTTAGAGATGTTGGTCACTTGTATCCATGACAGATCACGTGTTATCAGCTTTGGAGATTTTTGTCACTTGTATCCATGACAGATCACGTGTTATCAGCTTTAGAGATGTTTGTCACGTGTATCCATGACAGATCACGTGTTATCAGCTTTAGAGATGTGGTCACGTGTATCCATGACAGATCACGTGTTATCAGCTTTGGAGATGTTGGTCACGTGTATCCATGACAGATCACGTGTTGTTAGCTTTAGAGATGCTGGTCACGTGTATCCATGACAGATCACGTGTTATCAGCTTTAGAGATGTTGGTCACGTGTATGCATGACAGATCACGTGTTATCAGCTTTAGAGATGTTGGTCACGTGTATCCATGACAGATCACGTGTTATCAGCTTTGGAGATGTTGGTCACGTGTATCCATGACGTATCACGTGTGATCAGCTTTAGAGATGTTCTTCATAAAGCTCATCAGAGAAATAGAGGTCATATTTCCAGCTAAGCTCCACGCACACTTTGCGCTTGTTCATATTGCTTTATAGACTTTGAATCCTATAATCCCAGAATCCCAATTTCAAGGTAACTATACAGGTAACTTGTTGAACATTATTAAACTAATTGGACTGGGTGCTGTTGTTAGCCTATGGCCGTAACAGTGCCCAGTGAAATTAGTTTCAAAATATTCAACATAATGTTTATTATATTGAGTTGGTATTGATTTATATACTTCGAATCCCGGATTCCCAGAATCCCCATTTCAAGGTAGCTATAGAGATAACTTTTTGAATATGTTGCCTATGGCAGCAACAGTACCCAATCAAATTAGTTAAAAAATATTCAACATAATGTCTATTAACTGCTAAAGACATACACTCCGTACACTTGACGAACTATTCAATGTTTATGATGGACATATGTACGTCATTTATTACACATTTTGATTGTGACGCCAGCCTACATGTCACGTACTTGATTATGATGTCATATAATTGAGTGACAGGTCGGATCTATCCATTGGTACACGAGCAATCCAATGATGCGGCAGATGGGCGTCTTCGTATCGTGAAGATGAAAGCATCAATAAAACTAAATGACATTCGGCTAATTCTATGATTGTGATACTTATGCTCCAAATTTAATGGACCCTTCCAGTTTTAGCTATGCCCCGCCCCTCCCTATATAAGCTCCACCCACACATCGCTCGTGTTAGGATCGATCGATCCCCGAACACCCTGCCTATCAATTTCCAGAAAACTATACATATAAGCTGTTGAACATTTTGAAACTAATTTGACAGCGCCCAGTCAACTTAGTTTCAAAATATTCAATAGAATGTTTATTAAATAGTAAAGACATACAATTCGTACAAAACGCTTAGTCTGTCTTCAATTATGCGTCCGTGACGTACTTATTTACGCCATTCATGACATCATAAACAATAACGCCATCCAGCACGTCAAGTTGTTGATTATGACGTCATATGGCGTCAGAAGATGGATGGATAAACTGGAAAGGTCAATTGAGAAGGGTGATGAATTCATATCGGGGTATCTGAAGTGCCTTATTAGTGAGATTATAAATACGCAAGGGCAAAGTAAATATAATTTTATCACATAAGCAATCTTATATTTCATTGCAAAACTTTCATTAAACCAGTACATATTGTTTTATATCCCACTAGTGTAACAATGTCTCGCGATATGATGTATTTAGCGAGAAATATATTCATACACAGTTGTCGCCTGGTACTCCTCCATACTGGTAACTCTGAGCATGAGCTTAATCTCGCTGCAGAGCACTTCCTCTACTCAGGACAGAGTATCATCCTGCACTTAGTCCATCTGGTCAACATTATCCAGACTACAAAGCAGATACCGATCGGCTGTAAAGATGGTATAATAACTCCACTCCACAAAAAACCGGAAAGTACCCATTAGACGTAACTATCTACCGAGGCATCAATGTCGCATCTCAGATAGGAAAAATGATCGAGCACGCCATTCTGGTTAATATTACTGATCGACTACCATAGTATCAGTCATACCTCCTATTTGGTTTTACCAAGGGACGTTCCGAAATTATGGTATTCTCTGAAGCTATAGCTGAATGCAAAGAACTAAACCTTCCTCAGTACATCGCATTTCTTGATACACAGAAAGCCTTCGATGTCGTGGAGCACACATCTGTTAAATGTAACCTCAGTGAACAAAAAATCAACTTCCATCGGCTCTACACAACTGGCAGCACTGACACTGGTCTAACTGCAAGGGCAAAATGGGAACAATCTTTAAGTCAGTCATTTCCAAACATTCAAGGAGTCATACAAGGTGGAATTCTTTCCACAGGAATATTCAAGTGGTATCGTAACAACCTACTGTAAGTACTTGAAAAAGCGCAATTGGGATCATTCATCGGAACCCAATAAGCAATGCGCAACACGAACTTCAGTGTATCATTGGCATCACTTAGCAATATTCAGCTCGTGAACGATACATTGTACACCCAGAGAAGTCAACTATTTTCATTAATTCTTTTCCCAAAAAGAGCTTCAGCGGAATCACCAACATGGCATCTCGACAAAACTGTATTATCCGTATATCCAATGGCACATATCAAGGATTGACCCACACTGCCTCTCATGAGACACACGTGGATGTGCAAGAACGGTTACCATGGGCTAGGAGAACTCTTTGTAGTCTAACCGCATCGGTTCTGCATGGAACTAACGGGTTAGAACATCGGACATGCTATCGCATATTGATATACTATAGGTCATCCCTCGTCACTTGTATGGATTGGAGATATTTGTTCTCAACAAACAGAAGCTACACATTCTCGAAAAATTCTTCATTGACACAATTCGAAAGAGTCAGGCGCTTCCAGTACGCACTGCTAAAAGTTCTGTCTATATACTACCCGAAGCTAGACCACTAACAGATGAACTTCATACTCGGCAACTCCCATTATTAGGAAGAATTCTTATAAATAGCAATGAAGTCTTCAATAATATCCTAGTTCGGCAAACAGCATTGAAAGACAAGAATTCCAAGAGCTGGTTTATATATGTTACTAAGCTTCTGG